>ML319816.1:0-38624 GCA_005239505.1 Nicotiana paniculata
GCATAATGAAACTACAAAGTAATGAAGAAAATCTGTACAAATTGATGTCTTGTCGTCCGTCTCATCAAATTTCCTCTTCGAATCTCTCTCTAAGTTGTGTTTTTGGGGTCTATTTATAAGTTTAGGACAAACCTTAAACGTGTAGGAGACTTCTATTTCAACCGGGAAACACTTAAACTCATCAAAACTCGAAATTGACCAGAACCAGGAGACCAGGCGTTTTGGCTCTAAGGCCTGGATAAGGCCAGGCCATGCCTGGCTTTAGGAGGCTAACGCCCCCNCCTCCTTGGCATGACTTGTTTTCTTCGAAAATGTAACCTCCAAGGATGATGCCCCCCAGTATTCGAGCTTGATAGAAAAGAAGCCTTGAATACTTGTTGAGTTTTCCTTAGGTAGCATATAGGTTTTGCCTCGTCAAAAACCTTGTCGGTAAAGCCTATTTGGGATAAAACCCGATCTAAGGGAAAAAGAGTGCAGCACATGCTTTAAAACACAAGGTCTTAGAGTTGAAGGGTGCTTTGATGTTCCCAATCGAACGCCTGCAAAGAATTAGTTTCAAATACATATGGAAAAGGGAGAAGGCCATACCTTAGCAATAATAGCGTTTGAGAAACGATATATTCCAATTGTTTGGTAGTTGCTCGCCTTCCATTGTGCTAAGTTCGTAGGATCCTTTGCCTACGACTCCGAGTACACGGTACGGTCCCTCCCAATTAGGTCCTAGCTTTCCTTCATTTGGGTTTCGCGTATTGAGGGTGACTTTTCTTAGAACTAAGTCCCCGACTCTGAAGTAGCGGAGGTTCGTTCTTCAGTTATAGTACCTTTCTATCCTTTGTTTTTGAGCGGCCATTCGAACTAATGCGGCCTCATGTTTTTCATCTAATAACTCGAGGGAGTTGTTCATGGTCTCGTTGTTTCAGTCCTCCGTGATACATTGAAATCTGACGCTCGATTCCCCGACCTCGACTGGGATCAACACCTCTGACCCATATACTAAAGAAAATGGGGTCTCCCCCGTGCTTGACTTCGATGTTGTTCGATATGCCACTAGTACCTCGGGCAACACTTCTCTCCATTTCCCTTTTGCATCATCTAACCTCTTCTTTAAGTTTTGGATGATGGTTTGGTTTGTGGATTCAGCTTGACCATTTGCACTTGGGTGATAAGGTGTTGATAGGATCCTTTTGATTTTATGGTCTTCGAGAAATTTTGTTACTTTGCTTCCAATGAACTGCTTCCCATTGTCGCATGTTATCTCGGAGGAAATCCTGAATCGACATATGATGTGGTCCCATACGAAGTCGATGACTTCTTTTTCTCTTATCTTCGTAAAGGCTTGCGCTTCTACCCGTTTTGAGAAGTAGTCAATCATAAATAAGATAAATCTAGCTTTACCTGGCACCATTGGTAGGGGGCAGACGATGTACATCCCCCATTTCATGAATGGCCACGGGGATAGAAATGAATGGAGTTGTTCTCCAGGCTAGTGGATCATTGGTGCAAACCTTTGACATTTGTCACACTTTCGAACGAACTCTTTTGTATCTTTTTCCATGCTATCCCAGTAGTACCCCGCTCTGATCACCTTTCAAACCAAAGAATCGACACTAGAATGATTCCCACAAGTGCCTTCAAGGATTTCTCGTAGCACATAATCAGTGTCCCCCGGTCCCAAGCATACTGCCAGTGATCCGTCGAAGGTCCTCCTATACAATGTTCCATTCTTGTCAAGTGAAAATCGGGCCGATTTGGCTCGGACGGCCCTTGATTCTTTTGGGTCCGTTGGGAGCTTCCCATGTTTCAAGTAGTCGATGTACTTGTTCCTTCAATCCCATGTTAGACTTTTCGAGTTAATTTCTGCATGACCCTCTTCGATCACCGACCTCAATAATTGAACGGCAGTCACCGGGACAATATTATCTTCTTCAACAGATGAGCCCAAGTTTGCGAGTGCATCGACCTCGCTATTTTGTTCTCGAGGTACATGGACCAGGGTCCACTCTTTGAAGCGGGGCAATGTTACTTGAATCTTGCCAAGGTATCTTTGCATCCTATCTTCTCTAACCTCGAAACTTCCGTTTACTTGGTTGACTATCAAAAGAGAGTCACATTTTGCTTCGATGACCTCTGCTCCCAGGCCTTTGGCTAATTCAAGATCGAGCCAGGACCCTTTCACATTCGAGGCACCGTCAGTTAAGAGGGTCCATACCCCCGATGATGTGCCCATTTTTAATAAGAGTTCCTTTTCTACTTTGGGAACGAGGGCAGGCGTAAAATCAGACACGAAGTCTGCCAAAATTTGAGACTTGATAGCCGTTCAAGGTTGATACTCGATATCATACCCTCTGAGTTTGATGGCCCATTTGGCCAATCGGCCCGATAACTCGAGCTTATGCAAAATGTTTCGAAGTGGATATGTAGTTAATACACATATATGATGACATTGAAAATATTGTTTCAACTTCCTAGATGCACTTATTAATGCTAGGGCTAATTTTTCTAAATGTGGATACCTGGTTTCAGTATCTCCTAGGGTTCGACTTACATAGTAGACAGTAAATTGCGTACCTTGTTCTTCTCGAACCAACACGCCACTTACCATTACCTCAGACGCGGCCAAATACAAATATAGTGTTTCATCCTCCTTCAAAGTATGAAGCAAGGGAAGGCTCGAGAGATACCATTTTAATTCTTCCAAGGCTTGTTGACACTCTAGAGTCCATGCGAAGTTGTTTTTCTTCTTAAGGAGGGAGAAGAAATGATAGCTCCGATTTGAAGATCTCGAGATGAACCGGCCTAGGGCAGCTATCCTTCTGATTAGCCGTTGTACAGCTTTCACATTGTTTACGATGGTGATTTCCTCAATGGCTTTGATTTTATCGGAGTTGATTTTGATCCCCCTGTTCAACACCATGAAACCTAAGAACTTGCCCGATCCGACTCCGAAAGCGCACTTCTCAGGGTTGAGTTTCATGTTGTACTTTCTTAAGATATTGAACGTTACCTGCAAATAGGTCAAATGGTCCTCTGCACGTAGTGACTTAACTAGCATGTCATCAATGTAGACTTCCATAGATTTGCCTATTTGATGTTTGAACATCTTATTAACTAATAGTTGATATGTTGCTTCCGCATTTTTTAGCCCGAATGGCATTAAATTATAGCAATATGTACCACACTTCTTGATAAATGAAGTATTTTCCTGGTCCTCCGGGTTCATTTGAATTTGATTGTACCCGGAGTAGCTGTCAAGAAAAGTAAGGATCTCGTGGCCAGCTGTGGCATCGATCAATTGATCGATGTTGGGCAGTGGGAAAGAATATTTATGGCATGCTTTGTTCAAATCCTTTTAGTCTACACACATTCTAAGTTTATTCCCTTTTTTGGGGACTACCACTACGTTAGCTAGCCATTCAGGGTATTTCATTTCCCTAATGGATCCTATTTCGAGGGGTTTGGTTACCTCATCCTTGATGAATGGATGTTTTACCTCGGAGTGAGGTCTCCTTTTTTGTTTCACCAGTTTGAACCTGGGGTCAACACTTAGTCGATGGGTGGTTATCTGCGATAGGATCCCTATCATATCTAAGTGGGACCAAGCGAAGAAATCAATATCAATAACAAATTGAATGAGATTCTTCCTGAGTTCGGGGGTTAATCCCGTTCCCAGGTATACCTTTCATTCCGGAAGATACTCGATCAATACGGCATGCTCGAGTTCTTCGACTGTGGACTTCCTTGCGTCTGATTCCTCGGGGGCAACGAAGGCTCGAGGGGTGATGAAATCTTCGTCTTCGTCCTCGACCACCTGTTCATCGGGCTCCTGTCCCTTGGGCTCAATCGAGGATATGGGTTGTGATTGCTATTTGGCTACCTGTTTGTCCTTTGACTTATCCCACGTAGATGGTGTCGATACCAGTGTCAAGTCGTACACTGCGAACATCTCCTTAGCTGCATGATGCTCTCCATATACTGTTTTCACGCCATCCTTTGTTGGAAACTTCATCATTTTATTAAGAGTTGATGGCACTGCCCTCATGCTATAGATTCATGGCCTTCCAAGTATAGAATTATACCTCATGTCACCTTCGATGACATGAAACTTGGTGTCTTGTATGGTTCCGGCCACGTTGACTGGGAGGATGATTTCCCCCTTTGTCGTTTCAATCGATATGTTGAATCTATTCAGGATTCGAGAGGCGGGTACAATTTGGTCGAGCAACCTGAGCTGCTCCACAACCCTCGGCCTGCTTATATTGGCCGAACTACCTGGATCCACGAGCACACATTTAACTTGAACTTTATTTAAAAGGATAGAAATTACCAGTGCGTCGTTGTGAGGTTGGGATAGAGCCTCAATGTCTTCTTAGCTAAATGTGAGAATGTCCTCGGGTATATAGTACCGAGTCTGCTTCTCACTTATGATAGATACTTTTGTGCATTTGAATATGGATCCCTGTGGAACATCGACTCCTCCGATGATCATGTGAATGATATGTTGGGGATCTTATGGTTTACTCTTTCTATTTGCATCTCTCTCTCAAAAATGGTTCTTGGCCCGGTCGCTGAGAAACTCTCGAAGGTGCCCTTGTTGAACAATCGGGCTACCTCCTCTTGAAGTTGTCTGCAGTCCTCGGTCCTATGACCATGAGTACCATGATACTTGCACATTAAGTTGGGGTTCCTCTTTGAAGGATTGGACTGTATGGGCTTGGGCCATCTGGTGTCTCTAATCTTACCAATGGCAGATATGATGTCTGAGGCATCGATGTTGAAGTTTTATTCTGATAATCGGGGTGCCTCCATCGGTCTCGAGTGTCTGTCAAACCCGGCCTTACTCATGAGTCCCCGAAAATTCTGACCTCGATCTGCTTTTCGATCATTTCGAGGGATGTTGCACCTCAAAGTGTTCCTCCTATCTTCGACGTACGGCTGGTATCTTTCCTTGTTTAGCCTCAGCTCCCTGTCTGCATTTCTTGATTCCTTTGCTAGTAGCCTGCTTGGATAAACTGAACCTGAGGGGGCTCCCAACTGGTCGTCCTCGACCCTAATTTTTTACTGGTACCTGTTATGCACATCCGTGCAAGTTACGACGGGATGCTCGATCATGTTCTGCTTCAGCTGCCTCGAAGCTATTGAGCTTCGTTCATTCAGCTCCTGAATGAAGGCCTGTACAGCCCAATCATCGAATACCGGTGGTAATTCCATTCGCTTCAACTGGAAATGGGAGACGAACTCCCTCAATATCTTGTTCTATCTTTGCTTGATTTTGAATACATCAGACTTCCTCGTTGCGACCTTTATGGCACCAGCGTGTGCTTGTACAAATGAGTCTGCCAACAAGGCAAATGAATGAGTTCGGGGGCAGGTTATGGTGCCACATCATAGCCCCCTTGGACAAGGTTTCTCCAAATTTCTTCAGTAGGACAGACTCGATCTCGTCGTCCTTTAAATCATTTCCTTTTATACCATAAGTATATGTGGTGATGTGCTCGTTGGGATCTGTAGTCCCGTTGTATTTTGGGATGCCGGGCATCTGAAACTTCTTCAGAATGGGCTTCAGATCCGCACTCGGTGGAAATGGTTTATGTACAAACTTCTTCAAATCCATTCCCTTCAAGACCCGAGGTCCTCCCAGGATCTGGTCGACCCTCGAGTTGTAGGTTTCCACTTTCTTATCGTTGTCTTCAATTCTTTTTTCTCCTGTCTCGATCCTCTAGTGAGTTCCTCTAGTATCCTCATAATGGTGGGGTGCGTTACTGACCTATTATTGCTTGATCTTTCTGGGTCAGGCTCAACTCGAGGAGCTGTTTCTAGTCCTGCTATGCTCATAGTCTTTTGTTGACTCTGTAACTGAGCGATAGCAACTTGTTGTGCTTGCAACATCTCAAAAATTACTTGTATACTAACTTCTCTTTCTTCTCGAGCTTGTGTCCTTTGTGCATCAGGTTGGTCCCCTCCGCGTATGCTTCCTTCAATATCAGTACCCAAATCGACGTACAAAGAAATATGTGAACAAACATCGACTGGGTTAGGTGCCAGTCCTACCCCAGGGTTGAGCGGTGGCACACCAGTCCCTGAAGTTGTTGTACTATTTTCTCCATGAAATCCAACGCCGTTGTTTCCGTGCTCGAATGCGTTTGCAGTGTTAGACATTTTTTTAACCTAAAATCAAAGAATCTTTGGACAAGAAAAAGTGTGAAGTATAACGTGTGTTATCAGAAAACTAGCATCAAAATAATCACTATTATCTTTTGCCCCACGGTGGGTGCCAAATTGTTCACCTAAAAAATTGGTGTTAACAATTATATTTCATTTGTGGGTCTAAAATATGTGATTTATTTCAATACTAGTAAATAGGCAAGAAATACTAGGTGTAAATAAGAAGAATAGGTTAACCAAACCAGTGTTGTCAAAGGAACGGGGGCTTCGAGCTCGATAGCCTCGAGGTCAGTTAGTAGCAATAAAGTATGAACAATAAATGAAAAACAATAAAGTTGAAGAATAATCTCGAGCACAGTAAACGAGAAAAGTAGAGTAGAATGTTCTATAGCAATGAATAATGATGTTTACAAATGATTGGAGTCCCCTTTATATAGGAGAGGGATATACATTTCTATTTACAGTAAAAATACTATTGGTACAGCTGTATAACCGCCTAATACGGATTTGTACGAACCAATCCTGAGATTTACGCCTTGACCTATATGTGCTTGAGAAATTTCCGCTTTTTCTTGACTATCATCGATTTTGCACTGCCTCGAGGTAGACCGTGTCGGGCCTTCGATGTGTTCTCTCGAGGTATGCATTCTGAGATCGGTCTCGAACCTTACTTCGAGTCTTTCGAGCTCGGGTTCGGAACACAATAGGGACTTCAAAATCGGACTCCTCCGATTTTAGCCGTATACAACTCTCAAAAGATATGGCACGGCATCACCCTTCGTGCTTTTACTCTCAATAATATGGCACGACATCACCCTTTGTGCTTTTACTCTCAGTAATATGACATGGTGTCGCCCTTCTTACTTTACACTCTCTCTCACATGATAATGTATATACAATGGCACGGCATCACCCTTCGTGATTTACATTCTTCCTTACAAGCATATGTATATCAATGATAAACAAGGCAGGAAGCATAAATAACGTCAAGGAGAGTGTTTAAACGAATACTCCAAATGAATCCCAATCACAACTTTTCAAGCCAACAATAGTTCAATAAACCCGCAAGAACCTTATTATTCTGGTATTCTAATAAATCTCACAAATGATCCACAATACAAGTACAAAATCTAGTATCTCAAGAATATCGGCAGTAGCAATGTATTAATGATTATGCTTATTGATGACCAAATTAAACACACCAATGTATTCTCAGAATTCCATCAAATTTGATCAAGTTATAGCAAGCTAAATATTAATCTCTAACATTTAATACTATGTTCTTAGTATCTAGGAGTCAAGTAAGGCACGAAGCAAGAAGGCCGCGTGATTCTATAAGACACAATTTATAGCATAATTTACCCCCGAGCACAGTTAACCTTGGCATATACATATATGCTCGTCCCCTCATATATGTATCACCCCCCCCCCCCCCCCCNTCAAATAATAGGAAAACTTCCCTCCACAAAGTTAGGCAAGACACTTACCTGAATTCGGCTAACTCAATATTCAATATATCTTTTCTTTTACAAATTCATCTCTGCTCGGCTCAATCTATCCAAAGATGACTTAAATACATCACACAATGCAAGGGAAAACAATTTCAAAAAAAAAACTATGATTTTTATTCAATTTCTAAATGCGAAGGGTTTCTTTGCAAATGCAAATGCACCAGGGTCCATCGAAAAAGCGAACAACCCCACATTGCAAGTGCGAAGGGTTTCATTGCAAATGCGAATCTCCCCCAGCAGCCCAAACTTTGCAAATACGATGGCTGCTTTGCAATTGTGACTGTCGCATTTGCGACAAACAAAAACATCCACCAATACCAACACACAAAAATCATGAAAAATCATTCTGAAACCAATCTGAAACTCACCCTCCCCCCTCTCCCCGAGGCTCCAAACCAACCATGCACCCAGGTACAGAAACACAACACGAACTCGCTCGCGTGATCAAATCATCAAAATAACCTCTAAAAGCACGAATTAGACGCCAAAATGCATGAAGATCAAAGGAAACATCAAGAACTTCTAGAATCGCAACCAACCGTCTGAACCGTATCAAATCAACTCCAAATGTCGCCAAATTTTTCAGACAAGTTCTATATGATGAAACAAACCTACTCGAGGCTTCAACCCATGCATTACAATCTCGAAACGACGAATACACTTCAAGTCAAAATTAATGAACTTTGAACCTTTAACTTCTACAACCGATGCCGAAACCTATCAAAACACGTCCGATTGACCCCGAATTTTGCACATATGTCACATTTGACATTATGGACCTATACCAACTTTTGGAATCGGAATCTAACCCTGATATCAAAAAGTCCACTCCGAGTCAAACTTCCCAAAAATTGAACTTTCGCCATTTCAAGACAAATTCGACTACGGACCTCCAAATTACAATCTGAATGCGCTCCTAAGTCCAAATCACCCAACTGAGCTAACAGAACTAACAAAACTCCATTCCAAGATATAATTCTAAAAGGTCAAACTTGGTCAACTCTTCCAACTTAAAGCTTAAATCTTGAAGTTCATTTATCCAAATCGACTCTGGATAACTTCAAAAACAACACCGACGATTTACACAAATCATAATACATCATGCGGAGATACTTGAGCCCTCAAACTACCAAGAAAAGTGTAAATGCTCAAAACGATCAGTCGGATCGTTATAGTCAGGGAATTGTGGAAGGTGAAAAAGAACTTTCCCCTAATAGACCTAGGAGCTGATTACTATATAGCAAAATTCCAAAAACAGGAAAGCATGATATTAGTCCTTCAAAATGGACTGTGGTTCATATTTGGTCATTTCCTATCATGTCAGAGGTGGGAGCCTAACTTTGTGGATTCCGATGCCAAACAAGCCCTTATTGTTGTATGGCTCCGTCTCCCCAATTTACCTACTGAATTTTACGATGGAGTTATCGTGCAAAAGATTGGAAACTCAATAGGCAGATTATTAAAAATTGACGCTTGCACGTCATCTACTTTAAGAAGGCGTTATGCTAGATTATATTTGGAGCTTCCAATGGACCAACCAGTGGCTAAATTTATCCTCATAGAAGATCACAAACAACAAAGTGAATATGAAAGTGATAAAGTCCTATGAAAATCATGTGGAATGTTGGCCAAATAACACCCCACTCGCCCAACCACATTAACTCAACTGCCTCGCGTGGAGAATAATGGGAAGGCAATATTAAACCATCAAGGTATTCAACAGTCGCACACCCACAATGATGAGGAAGGCTGGCATACAGTTTCGTTTCAAAGACCAAGGAGATTGCAAGGGAAATTACCAATTGAAGGCAAAGAGGCTTCTAAAGAAGTAGGTATAAACATTAAAATCATTAATGCCTCCACAGGTAAGTACATTAACACACAAAAGCTAAAATTTGTCAATACAGATCCTTGTTCTTTGTCCACTAGCCAAGGCATTAAGACCCATGCTCAAATGTCCAATACCCCAAGGCTTGATAAACCAACTGACTTTCATCTTGAAAACCGCTTATCCAAGTTGAATAACGAGCATGTTGTTTTAACAAATGCATCTCAAAAAAATAATTCTATATTAACTAATAAAAGTTGCATGGATGACATCCTTGGGAAAATAGACACGTCTAATTATGAGGCCCCTAGTAATATAACTAAACCTACTTGCATACCCGTTAACACGCCCACTAATCCATCCCCTATGACAAACCAAAATGATCCTCTCATAAGTAACCTTACTAATTGTGATAAATAAGTACTCTTAACCCTAGCATTAGGAATGCAAAACCTTCTAACATTGATCCACACTTGTCAAACGACCCCCTGTACAAAAACCAAATGGCTTATAGCATTCAACACGTGGCTAAACCCATGCATGCAAAATCTAAGAATAAATCTTCTACGCTAACCCTCCCAAATTGCATGCACATAGATGCAATCATTCGCTATTTCTCAATATCTCCTATTTTAAATGATAACAACATCCCTAAGATGCCAAGAATTCCACAAAAAAAATGGAGGAGATATCGCCTCATTCAAATCCTCTGTTACTACCATCCCTTGAATATGTCAAACCTTCCACCACTCCCTCAACAACTTCAAAATCCTCCAATAATATATGCTCAACCTCTCATGCCACAAGACCACCATCCACTCTCCTGGATAGAACTAGGGTTAATGGGGAGGGGTCTTATGTTCAATGCCACGATCAATGGACAAGAGAGTGTGATCCTTATCCAAAACTCTCGCTACCTAGCCCAACTAGTGGCCGAAGGACTACACCTTGCTATGAGCAACTACATGAACCATATGTGGGTGAACAATATCCTGCAACTCTAGCACCATCAATTAATCCCAACCTAGTGCAGGAAATGAGAGCACAATGGAACCTACCCATCACTTCAATCCCACCCCAAAACCTCGGCTTTGACATTCCCTTCTTTCCACCAGAAGCTTTGACTGTTGTCAACCCAATCTTGATGCAATAGGAGGCACCACAACCCCGGCCACATCCACAAAATCCCAACATGCAAACGCCCATGGAGGATATGAACCTCAGTCCTCCAGTAGTACCAAACGTACGCAATCCAATGGAAGAAGAAATGATCGATAAACTTAGTAGGAGAATCAGTGGTGGAATTGTCAAACCTAAACGAGGTAAAAGTCTTCTTATTCAAGGAAACTCAAGAGAAGAGACACATCCTAGCATGTCCTCAAAACCTCTACAAGTGTGCAATGGACATTCGTCCCCCACAAGACCCAACTGTGGGCAACAGGGAAATGATCCTAGTACCATCTTTAAGGAGGATCTCAACTCCTCCCAGTAGAATGATAGAGAATGGTCACCCACCAACACAAACTGTTAACATGATGAGTCCCACAAATTTTATTATTTGGAACATTAGGGGTGGGAATAATCAAGACTTTCGGAGAAATTTTAAGGAACTCATGGTCCAAAACAGGCCATGCATGGTCACACTTCTTGAAACTAGAATGCATAATTATGTCACTCTATTGAATGAGTTTGGTTTTCTGAGATGATTGAGATTCCGACAGATGGCCAGGTTGGTGGTATGGTTATCCTATGGGACCATGTTAAAGTGAATGTCCATATCTCCGGCAGATGGCCAGGTTAGTGGTATGGTTATCCTATGGGACCATGTTAAAGTGAATGTCCACAACTTTGTAGAAACCATGAAATCCATGCAACCATTGAGGTACACCCTATTAGACTTAATTGGTTATTTTCTTCAATTTATGCTAGTACTAGTTCAGTTATTAGGGACCAAATGTGGAAAAATATTGAAAGCATTACTGATAATTATACCAGGCTATGGCTAGTGGGGGTGATTTTAATGATGTATTTAGAGCAAATGAAAAATTAGGGGGTAGACCATTGAACAATAGACGAGCTTCCAAGCTTTGGTCTAGTCTTAATTATTGCAAATTACTTGATCTTGGCTACAAGGGTTGCAAATACACTTGGTCTAATCATAGATTCACCATAATAGCCTTATTATGGAACGTCTTGACAAAGTCTTTGGTAATGACTAATGGATTCAGAATTTTCCAAATGCTTTTATAACTCATCTTCCAAAAACCCACTCAGATCACAATCCTTTGCTTATTAATCTCATTCCTAAACAATGTCCCCAATTTCCTAAACTTTTCCAGCTCGAACCCTTTTAGTGTAAGCATCCTCAATTCAAAAAATGTGGTAACAAATGCCTGGTGTAACAACTCCTACACCATGGCTACATCCATATTTAAAGATAATGTCATTAGTTGGAAGAATAACACTTTCGGTGACATTTTTAAGAACAAAAGACTCATCCTTTCAAGGCTCAATGGCATACAAAAGTCCCCAACTTACCATTCGAGTACCTTCCTTCAAAATTTAGGGGCAACCCTAAAAGTTGATTACAATAGCACCCTAAAAGTAGAGGAAGACTACTGGAAACTGTGCTTTAGAATCCATTGGTTAAACGAAGGAGATGCAAACACAAAATTTTATCAAATTATGGCTACTAATAGGAAAAGAATAAATAAAATTATTTTCTTTAAGGATGATAATAATAACAGGATTGATGACCCTGAAGCATCAACCACACTAGTAATTACTTTAAAAAAAATTCACAACTTCTCATGTCTCCAGCGCTTGAGTAGTATAAAAAATGACCCTAAAAGTTTTAATAATACTGACATGTCCTCTCTCGACAACCCTATCACAAATTCTGAGATTATTAATGTAACGACCTGATCGGTCGTTTTGAGCATTTGCACTTTGCTCAGTAGTTAGGAGGCACGAGTAGCTCTGTATAATGTACTAGGACTTGTGTGCAAAATTTGAGTTCATTTCGAGTTGATTTGATATGTTTCGGCGCAAGTTTTTGGAAGTCCAAAGTTCATTAAGTTTGATTTGAGGTGCGTTTTTTCATTTCGATGTTGTACAAGTAGCGGGTATTGTACGGTGCTGAGTGATTGAGTGTGCTGAGCATTGACCATAGTGAGAGGAAATGCGGGACAGTGAGATTGTGTACTCTGAGAGTGTGGGTACATGAGCTCATCATCGAGATGATTTGCATTTGTCATGCGTACTTGAGATATATGCATATAGATGCATTTCGTTCTGCTACCCAGTCGTGGGACATTTATGATTTTACCTGTATCTTGACATGTAGGCATAGAGACTTACTTTCCTCATGCTATCTGAAAATGAAACATCTTACTTATTATTGGAAGGATTTTTGGTAAAAATCACAGTTTTCAAACTTACTCGTATTTTTGGTATTTTCGGTAAAAGATTTGGATTTTCACTAAGATACTTGAAAAGCGGGCCCATTTTCTAGAACTGTGAATGAGCTGAGGATTTTATTTCTGAGATACCTCTTTTATTACTTGTACTATGATGTTATGAACTGTTGTGGAATATTGGTATTGGACCCGACCTTTGTGTTAAATCGTTACTACTTTCAACCTAAGGTTAAGTTTGTTACTTACTGAGTACATGGGGTCGGTTGTACTCATACTACACTTCTGCACCTTACGTGCAAATGTTGGATGTTGATGTTGTTGTGTTCGATGGGAGCTGGATTTAAGATGTACCTGAGTCCTGGTTGTAGATGCATCTTGTTCGTGGTAGCCTTAGATATATAAAACTCTATTTATGTACTTTCCAAACAGACTATGCATTTATTTCATTTCCGCTTTGTAAACTCTATTCTTAGAAGCTCATGATTTGTACTACAAGTCCTTGGAAAATGTATAGTATTTAGATATTTTCTTTTGCTTAATTGTCTTATTAAATTTCATTGGAATTGGATGTTATTAATTGGCTTACCTAGCAGGTTGGGTTAGGTACCATCACGACTAGTTAAAATTTTGGGTCGCGACAAGTTGGTATCAGAGCTCTAGGTTCATAGGTTCTACAAGTCATGAGCAAGTGTCTAGTAGAGTCTTGCGTATCGGTATGATGACATCCATACCTATCTTCGAGAGGCTACAGGACATTTAGGATATACTTCCCATATTTCTTTCCTTATCATACGACATTGATTCAGCTTGCAAGCCTGAGTGCCGAGCTATGAGCTATGTGAATGTATATGGATCGGGTTGCAAGCCGCAACGAGCCTTATGTCTATTTATGTATATGGATTGGGTTGCACGCCGAAACGAGCCTTATTGCTACTTATATGATTAGATCGGGCTGCACGCCGCAGCGATATAGCTCTTGGTATGATGGAGCCTCTCCGGAGTCTGCACAACCCTAGTGAGCGCAGTCGACTGTATATATGAGGATCGGGCTGCACGCCGCATCGGGTATTGTACGACACTGAGTGATTGAGTATGCTGAGCATTGAGCATAGTGAGAGGGAATGCGAGACAGTGAGATTGCGTACTCTAAGAGTGTGAGTACATGATCTCATCATCGAGATGCATTGAATTTGTCATACATACTTGAGATACATGCATAGAGATGCATTTCCTTATGCTACCCAGTTTTGGGACATTTATGATTTTACCTATATCTTGACGTGTAGGCATAGAGACTTACTTTCCTCATGCTATCTGAAAATGAAACATCTTACTTATCGTTAGAAGGATTTTTGGTAAAAATCACAATTTTCAAACTTACTCGTATTTTTGGCATTTTCAGTAAAAGATTTGGATTTTCACTGAGATACTTGAAAAGCATGCATATTTTCTGGAACTGTGAACGAGCTGAGCATTTTATTTCTGAGATACCTCTTTTATTACTTGTACTATGTTGCTACGAACTATTGTGGAATATTGGTATTGGACCCGACCTTTGTGTTAGCTCATCACTATTTTCAACCTAAGGTTAGGTTTGTTAATTACTGAGTATATGGGGTCGGTTGTACTCATAATACACTTCTGCACCTTGCGTGTAGATGTTGGCTGCTGATGTTGCTATGTTCGATAGGAGCTCGATTTAAGATGTACTCGAGTCCCGATTGTAGCTGCCTCTTGTTTGTGGTAGCCTTAGATCTATAAAAATCGATTTATGTACTTTTCGAACAGACTATGTATTTATTTCATTTCAGCTTTGTAAACTCTATTCTTAGAAGCTCATAATTTGTATTATCAGTCCTTGAGAAATGTATAGTATTTAGATATTTTCTTTTGCTTAATTGTCTTATTAAAATTCATTGGATTTGGATAGTTATTAATTGTCTTACCTAGTGGGTTGGGTTAGGTTCCATCACGACTAGTTGAAATTTTGGTCGTGACAATTAAAGCTTTGTTTTTCCTTTAAACCTTACAAAGCACCGGGTCCTGATGGATTTTATCCCTTTTCTTTCAAAAATATTAGAATATAATAGGTAGTTCAGTGATTAGCCTCTGCCAGGACGTTTTCAATAGTGGAAGAATACCGAATAGCATTAATGGTACTCTCCTATGTCTAATTTCCAAAATTCCAAATGCTAATAGCTTAAAAAAATTTAGGCCCATAGGTTTATGCAATACTATTTATAAAATCTTTCTAAGGTTATTACGAATCGCTTGAAGCCTTTTCTAAATACCCTAATCAACCCTTATCAAGCTAGTTTCCTAAAAAATAAAAAATATTGTGATAACACTATGATTATTCAAGAACTCATCCTCAAAATGAATAAGTACCATGATAGAAAATACAACATGATTCTAAAAATCGATCTAAAAAAGGCTTTTGACCGACTTGAATGGCCCTTTGTCTATAGAGCCCTCACCTTTTTTAAATCCCTCCCCCCCCCCCAATATCACAAAACTCATTATGAATTGTGTTTCATATAGTAAAATAGCTATCCTTGTTAATGACTCTAGAACTAAGTACTATACCCATCGCAGAGGTATTAGGTAGGGTGACCCTATGTCTCCATATTTATTTATTCTTTGTATGGAAATGCTTTCTATTCTCATCAACTACAAAGTGGATAATAGATGTTGGGGATCCAGTGACTATAGGTAAAAATAATCACCAATTACTCCCACTTTTTCTTCACAAATGACCTTACCCTAATGGCTCAAATCAATAAGAAAAACTACCACTACCATTAAACAATGCCTGAAATTATTTTGCTACCTGTCAGGGCAGACCATTGATAGAGCAAAATAAAAAATCATCATCTCTAAATATTGCCCTAAAAATACTGCCTAAAATCTCTCAAACTTCTTTAATATCATATTAGTCATCCCTTCGGTAAATACTTAGTTTTCCCGATTACTAACTTGAAACCTAAGGCCACTGACTATCAATTTGTTCTTGATAATATGCTTGTAAAATTGGCTACATGGAAACAAACTGCCTTAACATTGCTGGTAGGTGCATACTGGCTACCTCATGCCTAAACTCCTTCCCAAACCGCATTATACAATACACAATACTGACATCCAAGATCCTTAAGAACATTAACAAATTTTAGCGAAATTTCCTATGGGTACAAATGCTACTTCCGAAAAACTTCATCTAATTAACTGGGCCACCATCGCCAAACATAAGAAGGAAGGCTGGTTAGGGATCCACACGACGAAGAGTAAAAACCTAGTGAATCTGGCCAACCTATCATGGAGACTTCTCACTAACACCCATTCCCCTTGGTCAAAAACGATTCTTGGGTTTCATGGTACTAGGAAAGATATTAAAAACTCCTCTTTTATTTGGAGCAACATTATTCAATGATGGAAAATTTGTAATAAAGGTATTACTTGGTTCTTCCATAATTCATCGAACCTCAATGTCTGGAATAGTCGTTGGAATCATCACACTCCACCACTACGTTAATGTATATACAATCCCCTAACACAAAAAGTCGATATTCTCACCATTAAGGATATCTGAATTAATAATCATTGGGACCTATCCAAATTATCCATGGACCTTCAACCAAACTTGATTAATAAAATCGCTACTATTACAACTATCCCTAACAATTATGACACCCCTATTTAGTCACTAAACACAAATGGACTATTTACTAGAAAATCCTCTTACAATCAAATTTCTAGTCACCCTCCCATGGTTAAGGACTTTACTTGGATTTGAGATATAAACTGTCCTAACAAATTAAAGTAGTTAGTATGGAAATACTACCATGAGAGGTTACCAGCTAGAAGCTACTTAAACCACATTGGCATGAACATTGACCCTACTTGCACTTTTTGCAAGGAACATAGTGAAACTATTACTCACATTTTCCTCGAGTGCATAGTTGTTAAGGAACTTTGGCTTCGCTTAGGCTTAGATACGGGTAGCTAGAATAACACTAGTAGCTGGATTACTAATATCCGCAATCATAACTTTAATCTAAGAAACAATATCATTAGTTGGAAAGAAATATTTTCATTTGCTATATGAAACAATTGGGTTAATACAAATAATAACGTGTATAATAACACTACCAACAAAGCCTACAAAATGCTTATAAACAAGCGGTGGAATATAAGCTCCTAATTGAGAAGGAACCTATCCTTTATCAAAGGATTCCCATTACAGTTACTTGCCTCAAACCTCCTCATAACTATATAAAGCTCAACAGTGATGGCTCATTAAGGAAAACACATCTCTTTGCGGCTTTGATGGCCTCCTCAGGGACAATATGGGTCATTGGATACTTGGGTTCCAAGGATCTCTACCTAGCTTGTCTCCCCTGCATGCTGAATTGATGGCACTAAAAGTAGGCCTACGCATTGCCAGTGAACAAGGATACACCAGCATTTAAGTGGAAACCAACTCAGCCGACTATTAAAGACACACTTTTTAGGATTTCTTTATTTTCTTTTTTCTCTATTCCTAGCACACTCTGTACTCTCCACCCGCCTCTCTTTGCTTTCTCCTTTCTTTCTCGTCTCTCAATCACATAGATCTGAATATTTATAGATCTCAAACTTGATTTAAAGCATTTTCTCTACTAAGTTGCTTAATCTTCCTAAATATTTATAGATCTCAAATATTTGAATCTCGATTGATGGGTGTCCAAAATTAAAATTGAAGTTTTGTTGTTTCCATATTAAAAACTCCATTGAAGGAGCTTTGAAGCTCTAAGTTCAACTCATATTTGAAAAATCTACCTCTAACGTGAATGAGTTAAATTAAAAATAATTGTAAAAGCTTGTAATAAAGTGAATCTTGAGTGCTGGGTTGATTGTGTTTGATTAACGTTGGTTTTAAGAACCATATTAGTTGAAGAAGGAAGTTGAAGATTATATCCAATTTTGCATATATCGTTATACATCATTATACAATATTATATAACATTATACAAAATTATAATAAGGGTATAATGTTGTATAAGATTATATATTGCGTGTAAAATATACAACATTGATCTTTCTTTTGAAGTAAGTTTCTCTTTTACTGTAGTAATTTTAGTTTTGTGTTGCATGTTTTTTTATTTTTGTTTTGTCGCAGTTCCCTTTTGCTTTTGTTTTGGTTACTTTTTGCTTAGATTTTTCTTTTTGCTTTTACTTCATATTCTCTATGTTTTCTTGTTAACACTGATTTTATTTTTCTATGCCAGCAAAATACTGGTATACATTATTCAACATTTTATATACAAGTTTATATAAAGTTATACATCATTATACACGTACTGTACAGATGTAGTTAAAATTGAAAATTAATTTTTTGTATTTTTCTTGCTTTTGTCGAACAATTATGTATAAAGTTAATTTTTTCATTGATTTCTCCGCTAAATCATGAACTTTCAATTTCAATTGATTTTTCTGCCAAATCAGAAACTTTTGGACAAATTCATCTATATAGATATGTTTTTTGTCTTTTTATAGCTAGAATAGGATGTATAAACTTATGTAAGAAAGAGAATGGAAAATTTGCGTCAGAAAAAGAAAGGGCATGAATGTTGTTTTCGGATCTGAGCCAACTAATATTGGGCTACATATTTATAACCTTAAATTTTGGTCATCAGGTTGCAAGGTTAACTTGTTGGAGTGTATTAATATGTAATTCTCCCAAAAAACAAATAGGGGGTTGGGTAGGGTGGGGATAAAGAAAAGGTTTACTTCCACTTGTGAAGCGATAATATAATTTGCAAAAGTTTTTATTTTTATAAAGAATAATATACATAGTCTTTATACATAACGCCACCGAGTCTGCTTGACCTAAAAACCCTAAACCCAGCATCGTCTCAAAAACCCCCAATGGAGTCTCCGCCACCCTCCACCGCCAAGGTCGGCCGTACCACCATAGAGAAGGCGGTGAGCGCCCTCCTCAAATGGAAAGAATCCCAGTCCACAATCCAGAAAGCCCAACTTCTCCCACAAGACGACTTCATCTACCTCAACCTCACTCTCAAGAAAATCCCACCAAAGCCTCGTACCAACGCTTTCAGAATCCCTTTCCCTAACCCTATTCACGACCCTTCCTCCTCCGAGCTCTGCCTCATCATCGACGACAGACCCAATTCCAAACTCACTTCAGACGCCGCGAAAAAGATCATCAAATCCCAAAACATACCCATCACCAAAGTCATTAAGCTCTCGAAGCTTAAAACTAACTACAAACCCTTTGAAGCAAAAAGAAAGCTTTGTGATTCTTACGACCTTTTCTTGGTCGATAGGAGGATTGTTCATTTGCTTCCTAAGCTTTTAGGGAAGCAATTTTTCAAGAAAAAGAAGCTTCCTTTGCCGTTAGATTTGACACACAAGAATTGGAAGGAGCAAGTGGAGAGGGCATGTGGGTCCGGGTTGTTTTACTTGAGGACTGGGACTTGTTGTGTGATGAGGGTTGGTAAGGTTTCAATGGAGAATGAGCAGATTGTGGAGAATGTGGTGGAAGCAATAAAGGGTGTTGTTCAGGCGGTTCCCAAGAAATGGGGCGGTGTGAGGAGCTTGCACTTGAGGCTATCTGATTCTCTTGCATTGCCATTGTATCAAGCTTTGCCTGATATCAAGCTCAAGATTGAAGGGTTTAATGAGAAACAATCCGAAGAAGATGTGAGTGGTGGTTTGGTTGAGGTTAAGGAGAGTGAAAAGAAAGCTCATGAGGGGTCAGGGAACAAGAAGGGGAAGAAGAATAAAGGGAGGATTCATGAAGTCAAGTATATGGACTTTGACTCTGGTGTAGATGAATTGGAGAGTGATGATGATGATGGTAATATCACAGAAAATGTTGGCAATGATGCAGAAGAGGACAACAGTGATGAAGATATCGATGTGAGCGAGGATGATGGAGTTGAGAAAGCAAAGAAGAGGAAAACTGAGAAGAAAGGGAAAAAGTTGAAAAATGCTGAGAAGAAAGTGAAAAAGTTGAAAAATGCTGAGAAGCGTGGTGATGTTCTGAGTGAGTTGAATGGTGAGAAGAAACTGAAAAGTGCTGAGAAACAGAAGAAGAGTAAGTTGTCTTTGAAAGATGGAAAGAAGAATGAGAAGACTAGTGAGGTTGGGAAAAAACTGAAAGATGGGTCGGCAAAGAGTAAGAGAAGCAAGATAAGAGCATAAGAATAATCAATTAGGAGTTTTTCTGATACCACACTCCTACTATCCTGAAGTCTTCAGCAGGAATTGCCCTCAGACTCTTTCTTTCTTGGGTCTCCTGTTTTACTTTTGGTGTTTATTTTGTTATCAATTTTGATTTTGAAGGAATCCGTAGTTCAAATACTGACCTGCTGTGAGTAGCTGGCTCTTCTATGTTAATCAAAGATATGGTATTTATTTAAAGCTCTAATCTTTTTCACTTCTAGTCTTTAATGATGTTTAGAGATTCTGGGGCTTGCTTTTCTGTGTTCTCTAATTGTCTTTCTTGATGCGAGTATCATGTCAATATTGAATTTTGATATTTATAATGACTTTTAATTTCATATTCAGGGATGAAGAGCTGTAATCCATTTTGACTGTTTCTTGCAACTAGTTTGTTAGTAGTTTTACAACCTTTATCGGTTGAGGCATGTAGCAGACAGATTGTCCCCTCTTCAGCATATGCTGTTAAAAATGTCACTTTATATGGCAAAGAGGGAGATTCTACTCTATATTGGTTCTTGTAAGAGGATGCTATTTAATTTCGAGCTGTTGTTGGAAGTTGACATTTGAATACTTTAAATGCTTAGCTGATAAGTAGTTTTTAGTATAATATGCATTTCAACTTCCCGAGATAGCCTGTTCAGCTGATTACTTGTAGAAGTATTATATCCCATTGTTAGCATCTTAGCTTACTTAAGTTAGATGACCGCCAAATAATAATTATCTGCACTATGGTTTCCATCCTTCTTTTCACCCTTTTGCAAGTAGATGGCACTGCTTTTACTATTTCACATTCTTGGGCTTAGATCTTCTTTGTGAATTTAGGGATGTGCCAAGATAAGTTCCTCACTTGCTCAGCTGTTCTCAAATAAAATTGACCCTTATTACAGAAGAGCATTGCTGTTGGGTGATCCTGTTAATCAAATAAAACTAATGGCTGAAAATCATGCACTTTCGCTCCGAAATCTTCTATTAAGTTTCATCCTGGTATGTGAAATGCAGGTGGAAAATTATAAGCTTTTATAATCTCTAAACTCTAGTGCTTCCTAACTCAAATTAAGCAGTCCACAATCAAGCCTCCACTTGTATTTAAGTGTTAATTTTTGTGTTGTGCTTGTCCATTGCAATTTTGCAGAGGGAACGTTATCCATCTCTACTCTTATTTCCAGCTGGGAGGAAGAAAGCTATCCCTTATGGTGGAGATATAGTAGTATCTAATATCATTAACTTTCTTGCTCACCACGGGGGCCACTTTTACGATCTTCTTCAGGAGAAAGGTGAGTTTCCAGATTTTAAAATATCCACTTTTTCTCATCAACACATCTGAATGAAGGGGAAAAATAACTCGAGCGAGGAAGTTAAGAAATATCATTTACTCAAGTTGGAAGTGGTTGCTTACCTGGAAAGTGGGGGAGCTGGAACTATATATTTGAGAGTATCTAATAAAGCATTATTAGAAAATAGATGTGGAGATTTAGTGTGTATGCTTTTTTATTTTACAGATAGGATTTGTTTTGTGTCTTAATAGCAGTGTAGAAATTAAAGTCTCCTAAGCTGAGAATAAAGTTAACTCAAATTATGCCTGAACCAAACATTAGATAGGATACGAAACCTGCAAAATATGAGGATGTTAAATTTTGTGCAGAGTATAGATATATAGCAGAATAAATTCTTAAAATAGTTAAACTACCACTTACCAGAGCTACAGGAATATTATTGAAAGTAGTTACACGGTAAGTGCATTGCACGTGAATATCGAGTCACGTAATATATGATTTTGTAAAAATAAGATTAATATTGCTTTATAAAAAAACTTTGAGTAAATAATTATACATGAAAAAATAAAGTACAAATAATTTGATATCAATAAGTACATGAAAATTATATGCCTTGTTTGTTACCATCACCTTCAACGATGTGACTATAACATTGCTTTGATTTTGTAAGATAAAGTATTTCTCATAAAAATCTTTATCAAAATATTTTTCTTCGTTTAATGTTGTTTAATAAGATGAAATGTAGATGATTCTGAAACACAAAAGGCGATATTGGAGTGGAAAAAATAATAACGGGTAGCGCATGTACGCAAAATGCATCAAATTAATAACATAAATCCATGAACAAAAAAGATTAGATTTTGATAATTTATAGGAAGTGTATCATTTACATCTAACCAAAGATAATAGAGAAATTACACACAATCTACAAGGTGAGGTAAAGATAAATAGCGAAAACCATCCTCAATGGGTGAATTATTTAAATAATTACTACTTTAAAAGCACATGAGTAATATCTCCGGTCAGTTACAAATAAATAAAGTACCAACTCAATCAATAGGTCTAAGAAAATCAAACCGAAATCTTATTATTTGGAGTTATTCAATCACTAACTCATGATGACAAAAAAGAAAGTAATAAAAAAGAAAAGATAGAAAATCCACCTATTTGAGACCCCAGAAGAACAATTAAGCAGAGCCCCTCTTCTTAGTCAGAACTAAACCAAATGATCATAGTTCAGAACGTAGTAATAATTGAATGTAGATGAACAAAAAAAGTGAAGAAGTGAAGTGAGTTGAATGAGGAAGTTTCTTTCGACAGTTGGAGATATAAATGCAATATATAAAGCTTTTTTAAAGAGCATTTCTCTTTGGTTAATTCTCAGTTTAAACTACTTTGGGAAGAACAATATCACACAGTTTTTGGGAAAATAGAAAAAAAATTAATACACACTTGAATCCTGATAAGTGCTGGTCAATTTCTTCATTCAGTAAGTATTTGCTTGTATTAAGATTATTTATTTACATTTATATCTCTTGCAAGATAACAATGATAAGGAAGAATTTTATATCTATTTGTGGCTTGAATTAAATGAACTCGTAAAAGGCAAGTAAATGATATGCATTAGTTTTTCATTTAACAATTTCTTTTTATCGTTTTTCAAGCATTCTGCTTTCACATTCTGTTTCTAAGCATTAAGATTTCTTTTGGCTTGAATAACCTAAACACATTGACTTGAATATATTGCTGTAATATATATTTCATACCTTCCCATAAATTGGAAGTAAAGTAACACATGATTTTATGCATGTACCATAAACTAACTTATGCCAATTAATGAATTTCTGTGTAACAATGAAGTAAAGCTAACTATAGCATTAACTAACTTATTCTTAAACACAACAAACATAAATTTGAAGATAATCACAAGATGGTCATTTATCGTAATATTTATGAAAATAAGGTTAAAAAAAATCACTAGAAATAAATATATATATAGTTATAGATTATACATATTGAAGTTATAAGAAAACAGAACCCGGTTTTGTTGTCAATTTCTCTCTGAATTCACTATGTTTTGATCTCGTAAGGAAAACATTCACACTTCTTTTTTTCTTCAGGTTTTAAAAAAAATTATACCAAGAATTCAAGATCTTGCATTGCCCTTCACCCCACAAGATTGAACCGGTAGCACCACTTAAAAGCATAAAAGGAGTCGTTTTGAATTTAAGATGCTTTAGGGAAAAAAGACAAGAGAATTCAGATAGTGCTTTCCTTAAACTCGTAGAAAATTCCATCTTTAATTTTCATCATTGTCTTAATCCAATATTCTTCAGGCTTGTAATCCTCAAAGAAAAGCAAAGTCTTATTATTTGGCGAATATGTGCTTGATTAATACAGTAAATGAATAAGTTAATGAAACAAAACGGTGGCTACTCTGAAAAAGACGTGTCTCTTTGTAGTTAGTTTTTTAAAGTTAAATAAAATATTTAGGTTAATTAAAAGGATATTTAAGTAATTTAACTTTCAACTTATGGGCTTTCACTTTTAGAATAATATAGATAGATTGGTTGTCCATGTTTAGGAAAGAATACTAGTAGCACCTATAGTAATTGTGAGATTGCTTTTTTTGTTTGAAAACATATATATGCTCAATCCTTTATTGTTCTTATTCCATAAGTCACTGGTTTGCATTTCATGTCCAACATTAAAGAGATGTTTATCCTTTACACTGAAGGCAAAAGGAGAGAATTATAACCAATTAAGTAGTATCTATCCAACCAAAAGAAGAGGAGAAACCTATCCCTAGAGTATCTGTTTAAAGGAAGATTCCTGGAGTATCCAGTGAAACCTATTATCATAAGTTTTTCTGATCATTTGCTTTGCCATTTAGTACAGTTGCATATTACAAGTTCTTTTTATATGTTTCAAATTTGTCTTTCCCTTTTCCTACATCAGGTATACTGTGGAGTGAAGGTGAACCGGGGATAAATCATAACATGAATGCAGAGTCTCCTCCATTTAAGAACTTACCGCATGAAATAATACTTCAAGAAGGACCACCAACATTAGATGTTCAGTTCAGCCAAAATAGAGCTCCTCTTAGTAGCTCCGCGAAAACATCCCCTCATGTGATTGTTGGTTCCACCTTGTTGATACGGAGAAGCTTCTAAATGTTCACCCATTTGATGGATCCAAGGTACTTGTCGTGAAAGTAAATCAAAGCACGGGATTTCAAGGTCTGATTGTCAACAAACATATCAGCTGGGACTCGCTTGATGAACTTGAAGATAACTTACAGCTACTGAAGGAGGCTCCTCTTATCTTCTGGTGGCCCTGTTATGAAACGTGGAATGCCTCTCGTTTCATTGCCCAGAAAGTATATTGTTAACCAGCCCATGGAAGTATTACCAAATGTTTATTTTCTTGACCATAGGGCCACAATAAGCATCATAGAAGAGCTAAGGCTAGGAAAACAGTCTATCCATGACTTCTGGTTCTTTTTGGGATTTTTTAGTTGGGGTTGGGACCAGCTATTTGATGAAATTTCTGAAGGAACTTGGATTGTTAGAAATCATGATGAGGAGCAAATAGATGGGGCTTGGAGATAACCTAGATCTTCTGGATCAGGTTAAATTGCTGAATTAGGTATTCCTTTCAAGAGCCTAAAGTGCGACATTATTAGAGTTTAACAATAGAATTTGCTTTACAATAGGCACTGACTATCACAAAGAGTTGTGCATATAGTTGTATAAGGATAAAACAACATTCAAATATCCTAATGTGGTGTGCTTTTTTGTCACGATCCAAACTGGAGGATCATGACTAGCACCCGGGCCATGTTTGCCGAGCACCAACGTATATTTTATCTAACCTTTTTTATTATCTTTAAGGGCTGACGAAATTAATATAAATGGCATGAACAATAAACAATGAAAGATAATGGCATGAACCTACATCACATGAGATGACAAGACTACTAAGAAACTATATATAAGGTAGGAGTTAACACGCTGCCATGAAAGACTACAATAAAAATTAGCCAACAAAGCATACCAACTATACATAAGTCGGCACCTGTCTAAGAGCCTCTAAAGGAGTATAAGTGATACAACATTGCCAGAACATGGCCCTGACATACCCATAATATTTATAACAAAAATGTATCTACCTGTCTATGAGGACATGCAGCACGACATGCAGCGTCCACAAATAAAAAGGACGTCAGTACGAATAAAGTACTAAGTATGTAAGGCAAGAAAGCATAAGTAAGAACAATAATGTAAATATGGATAGAGTATATACAATCTCTAACATCTGGGTACCTCTGAGGGCTACTGACATGAAATGCGTGATACATACATATATATACATAAACTTTTAAAACATACGTCTCTGTGGGCAACATCATCATCATATCGTACCCTGCCATAATAGGCTCAGTAAAATGTATCCGGCCACGTGGAGCTCGGTAAAATTCAATTGATCAGTGGTTGCACAATAGGTGTCGTACCTAGCCGATTATAGCGCGGCTCGGTAGAATAAAATAGATACACACATATATATAATGCATGTAGGACTCATTGAAATCATATTATGAACCTTTCGGAGTGACGTAAGGTCGATATTCTCCGTACACGTTATTAGGATTAACTCTTCATCAAGAATCTTATAAGAATTAGGAAGTACCAACAACATTGATAACATAAGAATAAGAGAAGCAACCTCAACATCAATTGTTCCATAAGAAGGGAAACAATGTAAGTACTACTAGCTTCTAAGAGTAGAGTATCTTTGGAAGCTCGTTCATTGCATTATGTACAATCAGAGTCGTGCAAAAGAAGGAAAGGGATAGCCTCACATACCTTGTATATATACTGTTCAACCTCAAGCTATGCAATGTCACGACTCCTTAATCTATAATAAAAGAAACGACACTATCGTTATCGTTTAAGCGTCGTAACTATTATGTATCGACCATAACATATTTTACGATGAAACGGAAAACACCTCCCCTATATATATGACTTCACAAAAGTCAAAACAATCACCAAACAGCTCAAACAACATCAATAATAATCATATTGAGCCTTCCAAAACAGTCCACATAACCTAATCACTTCATACATAAAACGACTACCGTAGTAGTGTCGAACGACCCGGAAATGTTACGACGAATGACCAGCCTACCACCCTACATCTATATGGTGTTTCTCCACACCCTTACTCCTCCAAAACTGCACAAAACAGTAGTAAAACACGCATCCCAACAGCTACATAAAACAATCTGCTACAAGTTAATAACTCGAACTCGCGGCTTCCAATCACCGTCACGTGAGTTCTTACAAGTATAGAACGAATTTTCATGAATTTACAGCAGAAAAAATGGATGAAAGAGAGCAGTAAACTTACCTTACTTGTTGGATAACTCAACCCTTATGTTGGTTCTTCAAACTCTAGGTTTTACCCCCAATTAGAACTTGAAAGAGAGAGATAATCAATTAGGGTTTGTGAATAATTTTTGGGAGGAAGCTTGTAGGAGTTTAGGTCTAGTTATTTGTGATATACAATGAGGGTTATATTGCAGGATATAAGCATTTAAATGGGATCTTTGGCCGACCCAAAATTGCCTATTTTTGGGCTCTCATTTAACCAAGTAGGTGACACACCTACTTATCACCTAGCAGCCTGTGCAGTCTCGCAACAATGCCTATATCTCTCTACTCCGATGTAGTATTGATAAACGATTTAATGCATTGGAAACTAGAATCATAAATCTTCAATTTGGTGGGTAGATCACCCCGTAATTCCAAGTAAATTGGGAGAAAAGCTTAGTAACATTTGACCTAAAGTTTAAATAAAATTATGAACATAAGTTATGACACTTTTTGTCGACTTTTGTTTCATAACTCGTTTGACTTCAAGACTTATGATACGGATATTATATGATTCAAATACCTTAAAACACAACCTCTTGAGAATATTAAGCACTCCTAGGTTTACCCAAAAATACGGGTTACAACATCCTTGATTCGTTTAACTTCTAATATTTGTTAATCACCCTTATACACTCTTGTATCATTTAACATCAATATGATTAACTTCTTATCATCTCAAAGATAATCTCTTCTCAGATTTACGTAGACTAACTTATGACATGAACCAATGTACATGAATATGGGTTGTAACATTGTTGTACCATATATTTCATTTGACTAGCTTGGTAGTGAGTCGTTTTGTCTGTCTCTCCCTCATCTCTCTATACCCCCCCCCCTCCCCAATTAACTTAGGGTGGTTTGGTTCGTGGACAATGTTATATAGAGATTATAATACGATTAAAAATCGCTGGATTATGTAGTCTATATGATCTTTTTGACAAACTTTTGGTTTATTGCATTAAAATTGGGATATCGATGTATGGTATAAAAGCTTATAATTTTACCCTTGCTTCTTAAGTAAGTGAAAAATAGAAAGATGACTCAAGCTTAATTTGTCTTTTAGGAGTTTTATCTGTCGAAAACTAATCCTGTATATATAGGCATTCTCTTAAAGTTATCACCAATTTTCACTTAGACACTTTAATTAAGGCATTTACGTATTGCACACTTTAACCTCATCTTATGTGTGCTAATTAAATACAGGCTGCTGACATGATACAATGGGCGTTTTACTCATATTTTAAGCGCGTGAAAGACTTGGTGATTCCAGATTTGTTCATCAGTTCTTCCACACAATATCATACAACTCTCCCATTTTTCACTTCCTTCATTAAATAAAAGGTAACTAAGAAATGATATTTCAAAAAAAATTCCCGGATATCATTGAAAAGCATATCACCCTGCGAATATATCTCTTTTTAATTTCTCGATCTTGAAGAAATTTTCAAATTGGAGATTCTCTGATCAATTTTCAAAGTAGCAGTGGTAAATGGTTCAAAATATTTTTCTCTTGAATCGGGGACTGAATGCTTGCTTTGAACAATTTCTTTGGGGACTGGTAATTTTGGAAAATCAATGTGTTTTGCTTTACAGTGAAACTGTGGTGATGATTTCAAATGGCTTAATCAAAGAGCAAATCAGCTTCTCATAAATAAACTCTCTCTAATGGCCTCTAAAATCAAAAGCAAATTTGTCATCTTTAACTGGGTCAACATTGATCTCTTCCTCTTTATGTTTCTTTCCAATTGGATCATTGTTGATTTTTCTCTTGTAGGAATTTTTTTCCAATTGAATCGTCATCTTCAACTGGGTCAGCATAATTTTTTGCTCTTTCTGCTGAAATATATATAGATTTTGAACAAAAAGCAAAAGGAATGCTTTCTTTTTATTCCAAATAGTATATAGTATTTGTTTACAGTATGATTCAGGTGCTTTGCCTTGTCCTCTAAGAACAACCGTTTCTACATTGAGATGAATATTTGAGTGATGGGGAATGAATCCAAACGCAAATATCTCTTTCCTTTGTTGGCAATTGAGTCAATAAAAGCCAACTTCTTTTATCACCCCATAGCTATTGAGATTTCATTAAAGTTACCTTCTTGAGCTCCAATAACCTGGACCACCTCCTATCAATTGAAGCAGCATTCTGTTTGCCCAAAGCTGCAATGAACCAATTAATTAACCGATGTTATTATTGTTCGTTTTTTCAATTTGATTTCCTATTTCACGACCAAATTTGCTGTTACTATATTCGGTTTCTGGAAAAAAAAAATCGGATTTTATATAATTTGAAATCATGTACAAATAATTTTTCTAACACAAAACGATAGTCAATATAGTGTTTCTTACGCTGCAATTTAGGTTCAGATTTTTCACATGATTCTGAACAAGTCTCCTGCAAAAATAAGCAATATGGATTAATTTTAAAATGCTTTTACCTATAAATATTTAATATATAGAAGAAAAGTCGATACTTTTACAGCGGCAGCAAGGCTTATGGTATCTTGTATTAGAGAATCAAGGTCAGCTTCAAATCCTGGTTTAACATAGATAACCTGCAAAATGATATATTTTTAGGTTTCTTTTCTCAGTTCATGATCGGACAACAAGAGCTATATTACTTGGACTCTCCAAAAATGTCGAAAGAGGCTTAATTTGTATTCTTACAGATGGATCATCCCAACCAAGCAGTGGAAGCTCATCGGTAGCTGATCCTTTTTCTCTGCTTGCAGTTGATGGTAAAACCCAAACTTTAAAGCTTGCATCAATCTGACCAAAGAGGAACAAATTATCCATATTTATACCCAGAAATCAAGCACAGGAATTTCGTTATTTGGAAAATGTTTATAAATACTATCTCAACTTAGTATACCTCTCTGCAGTATGGAGAAGAGCAGTTGCTACATTTTCTAGTGAAAGATGTGATCACTTTTCCATCAACTGAGAGCCCAAAACCTGTGTGCTGCTCATGAATTAAAAGGTCTTGCATTCAGGATTTGCTCATCGTTATTTGCAAAATACAGAATCTCAATAATTAAAGGAATATCGATGAAACCTTGTGAATACAGAGATTAATGGAAACTTGAGTATCTTTATGGCCATCTTCAGCTAAATCTTCAAGTTGAAGATCTCGAAGAGAGAAAATGTAGTCACACTTCCATTCCCCATGCCATCTTCCATCAGAGGTAGAAATTGTCACCAAACGCTTAGAACCCCTTTGACTTCTTTTTGTTATCTTCAACATTTGGAAATAACCAAATTAAACAAGAAAATTAAGACCATGTAAAAATCACTTTTATATGCTATAACAAATCATTTACTCCTTCAGTTCCAATTTATGTGAACCTCTTTGATTGGGCACGGAATTTAAAAAAAAATAAAGACTATTGGAATTAGTGGTCCTAAACAAGTCAAAAAGGGGTCTAGAGTATTTATGTGGTTATAAAAGCTTCTCACTAATGGTAGAATTGAGAGTTTAAGCTAAATTGTTTCCAAATTTAGAGAGAGGCCATTTTTTTTGGAAGTGACCAAAACAGAAATAAGTTCACATAAAGTAGAGCCATCAACATGGGATTGACCCATGAGGCTGGGCTGGGCCGGCCCATAATCCTAATAAAAATATTTATTTAAAATATAAAAATTATACTGCCTCTAGCGATGGAAAGTCAGAATTGGATCTTTACTTAGATGAACCAAAGCTTGATTTTAAGAAGTTTAAACAAATGGATGTTCTCATGTATTGGAAGGACCATTTTAGAAAATATCCCGATCTTTCAATAATGGCGCGTGATGCACTTAGTATTCCTATTATCATTGTAACATCGGAATCAACATTTAGCGTTGGTGGGTGTGTTCTAACAAAGTACAAAACTGCAGCCATCATGAAAATGTTTAAACACTTGCTACTACTCGAAATTGGCTGCACGTCCTTTCCCAAACTCAAACTTGTAATATTTTTTTTATGTGAATTTGAATATTATTAGTTTTTAAAATTTAATTATTCTTAATATTTAACTACCTAGTATTGCATGTGAATTATAGATATAGATGAAAGTGAACATGTTAAGACAATCATGTCACAAGCAGGCCAAATGTGTTTGACGAAGATAATATGTTGGATATCCCACAAGCGTCATGGACGTTCTCATGAATAGGCCAGCCTGTGGGGCCCAAGACTCACATAAGATTGGGGTGGACTAATCATTTTAAGGCCCATCAAAATAGTAAGCTAGCTCAGCCCAGCCCGCCAATGCTAAAGTCCATGTTAGTACTAAAAATTTACCAATAATTACTTATGAAGAAGTGTATATGAAAGAAAGAATAAAAAATAGTAAGATGTTTTGTAGCTTCGTTAGTAGAAGAAGCAGGGGAGGTAGAACACACTAGAACGAGCTCAGTAAAGGAAATATATATAAATATTTAATTAAAATGAAGTATAAATTGGATGGCAAGCTCAGAGATGATAAACGAAAAAGAATTTACCAATGAGAAGTCATTTCCTTTTATTGAAGCTTTGGTGTTGTTTGTGGCCCTTGGGGAAAAATAGAAGAAGGGTTTAATAGGTTCTGCTTGGGATATAGTAGCGTTTATGGAGCTTCTTGATGATATCCAGCTTCCAGCTCTTGCCATATCCCTTCCTTTCTCTCTCCTTATCTTCTATACTGCTGTGGCCTTATTTTCACAACAGGTTGGGTAGGCCAAATAGGTGGATATATTTATTCTTATTTTTTTCTTTTCTTGGATTTTTAATTTTGGCAATTTGCACATATTTTCTTTTATCTCAAAAGGCATTTGACTTAAACAAGACTTTTGTTAAAGAGATAAATTAAGCAACATACTATTTAGCTCTGCTTGACCTAAAAACCCTAAACCCAGCATCGTCTCAAAAACCCCAATGGAGTCTCCGCCACCCTCCACCGCCAAGGTCGGCCGTACCACCATAGAGAAGGCGGTGAGCGCCCTCCTCAGATGGAAAGAATCCCAGTCCAAAATGCAGAAAGCCCAACTTCTCCCACAAGACGACTTCATCTACCTCAACCTCACTCTCAAGAAAATCCCACCAAAGCCTCGTACCAACGCTTTCAGAATCCCTTTCCCTAACCCTATTCACGACCCTTCCTCCTCCGATCTCTGCCTCATCATCGACGACAGACCCAATTCCAAACTCACTTCAGACGCCGCGAAAAAGATCATCAAATCCCAAAACATACCCATCACCAAAGTCATTAAGCTCTCGAAGCTTAAAACTAACTACAAACCCTTTGAAGCAAAAAGAAAGCTTTGTGATTCTTACGACCTTTTCTTGGTCGATAGGAGGATTGTTCATTTGCTTCCTAAGCTTTTAGGGAAGCAATTTTTCAAGAAAAAGAAGCTTCCTTTGCCGTTAGATTTGACACACAAGAATTGGAAGGAGCAAGTGGAGAGGGCATGTGGGTCCGGGTTGTTTTACTTGAGGACTGGGACTTGTTGTGTGATGAGGGTTGGTAAGGTTTCAATGGAGAATGAGCAGATTGTGGAGAATGTGGTGGAAGCAATAAAGGGTGTTGTTCAGGCGGTTCCCAAGAAATGGGGCGGTGTGAGGAGCTTGCACTTGAGGCTATCTGATTCTCTTGCATTGCCATTGTATCAAGCTTTGCCTGATATCAAGCTCAAGATTGAAGGGTTTAAGGAGAAACAAGCCGAAGAAGAAGTGAGTGGTGGTTTGGTTGAGGTTAAGGAGAGTGAAAACAAAGCTCATGAGGGATCAGGGAACAAGAAGGGGAAGAAGAATAAAGGGAGGATTCATGAAGTCAGGTATATGGACTTTGACACTGGTGTAGATGAATTAGAGAGTGATGATGATGATGGTAATATCGCAGAAAATGTTGGCAATGATGCAGAAGAGGACAACAGTGATGAAGATATCGAGGTGAGCGAGGATGATGGAGTTGAGAAAGCAAAGAAGAGGAAAACTGAGAAGAAAGTGAAAAAGTTGAAAAATGCTGAGAAGAAAGTGAAAAAGTTGAAAAATGCTGAGAAGCGTGGTGATGTTCTGAATGAGTTGAATGGTGAGAAGAAGCTGAAAAGTGCTGAGAAACAGAAGAAGAGTAAGTTGTCTTTGAAAGATGGAAAGAAGAATGAGAAGACTAGTGAGGTTGGGAAAAAACTGAAAGATGGGTCGGCAAAGAGTAAGAGAAGCAAGATAAGAGCATAAGAATAATCAATTAGGAGTTTTTCTGATACCACACTCCTACTATCCTGAAGTCTTCAGCAGGAATTGCCCTCAGACTCTTTCTTTCTTGGGTCTCCTGTTTTACTTTTGGTGTTTATTTTGTTATCAATTTTGATTTTGACGGAATCCGTAGTTCAAATACTGACTTGCTGTGAGTAGCTGGCTCTTCTATGTTAATCAAAGATATGGTATTTATTTAAAGCTCTAATCTTTTTCACTTCTAGTCTTTAATGATGTTTAGAGATTCTGGCGCATGCTTTTCTGTGTTCTAATTGTCTTTCTTGATGCGAGTATCATGTCAATATTGAATTTTGATATTTATAATGAACTTTTAATTTCATATTCAGGGATGAAGAGCTGTAATCCATTTTGACTGTTTCTTGCAACTAGTTTGTTAGTAGTTTTACAATCTTTATTGGTTGAGGCATGTAGCAGACAGATTGTCCCGTCTTCAGCATATGCTGTTTAAAATGTCACTTTATATGGCAAAGAGGGAGATTCTACTCTATATTGGTTCTTGTAAGAGGATGCTATTTAATTTCGAGCGGTTGTTGGAAGTTGACATTTGACCTGCCTGATGAAATGTTAAATAACTAGTGATGTACTTATACATTATTAGCATGAATTTTTTGTCCGATTTTAACAATTTACTATGTACTATTTTCCTCCACACGAAGCAAACATGGAATTGAGGCATAGTAGTTCTATATGGAGCAAACATGGGAGTGCTAGAGAATATAGGACTTTGTGAATAACACTGCCATGTTATGATTAACTGCAGAAATCGGATTTAAAATGTCTGCTCATGGTACTGCCTTGACAAGTTTAGCGATGCTGGTTTTGCTTTGCTAAATGTAGGTAAAATGTGGGCTATGAAGTATTGACAGCATTAGGGTTGATAAGTTTGAGAAATCGATGAAATAACGTCTGTATCTAATCCATTTAGTAGTTCCCAAATCATCATGGAATCATTTTTGATATGTTGGTGAAATCCACGTACACAAGAAGAACACTAAAGACCAAGACATATCATTTAGATATTGATGTCTTTTTCTCTTTGTGGATGCTTGGATGCTTCATTAACCGTTTCTCTGCTTCAATCTTCATTTGTGATCATGATTCATGGATATTATGCTTCTATTAGTGATTGAAACATATCTCTATACATCTTCTTGTAAGATAATATTTCATTGATGTTGCATCCCATATACAATAGCAGTAGACCAAAAGTCGTCAAATCTCATACGAATTCTCTACAAGATTCTCAGACAAAATAAACTTTTCTGCATTTTCTTCTGCCATCTCTTTCTTTTTTCTTTGATGAAATAATTTGCTTGTTGATGTCATCAAGAAGATGCAAAATATTACAAGAAGCAGAAGTATAGAAGCTTCAAAAAGCAAAAAAAGACCACCTGTTAGCTTACCACATATATGCTAACTTAGATACAAAGAGCTAACAAAATTCACAAATGTTTCGGGGGAATCTACAGGGGAAACATTTGGCCAGCTAAATAAAAACAAAAGGCATTTAGCTTTTAGGGTGTGGTTAGGAGTTGAAAGTCCATCAAAGCATTTTCTATTTCTTTCATTCCATATGCTCCAACAAATACAAGCAGGTATCATTTTCCAGATATTCTTGATGGTCTTATCAACTTTCCAGCTGCCCCAGCTCTGAAATGCCTCCTTCATGTTGTGAGGCATAACCCAGCTAATGCTGAAAACAGAGCAAAACATGCTCCAAATATCTGCTGCAACTCTACAATGTAGGAATAGGTGGTTGTTGGTTTCTTCTGCCATCTCTTTCTTTTAATGACAGAAACTTCTCTCTGTGCACATATTTTCCTCTGCCTATGAGTTGCTCAAAAGTTCCTTCTTCATATTGGTTACCAATTGAAGGTGAACGAAGGCATATAATTCCAATTCCAAAACCATGTCTGACACTCGATTTCTCTGGGCTAATTTTATTTTATATATTGCCGACCTAGATAGCTTTGCATCTTTGTATGTAGATAGTTGTTTTGGCAAGCAAAAGTCAATGAAGTGGTATTCGCAATCTTTAGGTCACTCTCATGTGCAATGATCCTTTTCCCCCCTCCTTTATGATCAAATCCTTACATCTGGTTTTAACTCAAAAGTGGGTGGCCTATAATTTTCCCTACACTGAATTGGCCTGGTATAAACAGCCTGGTAGGCATTTGTGACTTTTGCATTCTGGAGCCTATTTTGCATCCTGCATTTCTGAATGACCTGCTTGAAATATTTTTGCAAGGACACTCGAAAAGGGAAAGGATCTTCCGTTACAAAGTAGTGTTTGAATCCAGTTGGTACCTTTTTCTCTTTGTCCAAATAGCTTGCAGGAGTTTGAGGCTTAATCAGTTGAGCAACATATAACTTGAGGAAAATGCAGACAGTATATCACTTGATGCTTGCTCCTTGGTCTTTTGGTTCAGTGATAAGATCGTGCATGTAATGTGTGGGCTAGGCGCGCATCACGAATTTGAGTTTTCCATAAATAAAGCCTGGTATGTCAGTGAAGTAGGGTAGAGGGACGAGTCTATTATTCACTGAGTTACGAACTGCACCAGTTTGCCTCTAGAGGGGCGAGTCCATTATCCATTGATTAACGAACTGCACTAGTTGGCCCTTAGGAATTTTTTGGTTACAAATAATGAGAACACTTGATGTTTGTGAAATGTGACGAGGATGCTGCAATTAAGTGCACGTTTGGACATAAGAAATGTAAATTTTCGGAAAAAAGTTAAAAATTTTTCAAATGAAAATGGTATTTGAAAATTAGAGTTGTGTTTGGACATGAATATAATTTTGGGTTATTTTTTGAATTTTTGTGAGTGATCTGAGTAAAAATTCATCTTGAAGTGAAAAGTGAATTTTATGGCCAAGCACTAATTTTGAAAACAGTGAAAAAAATTTCATGGCCAAACGGGCTCTGAGATGCTCTTGAAGCATTAAAATTTTGCATTATCCTTGGTCTTAGGAATGACGCTGTTGACATGATGTGCATGATAACAATGATTAGGCAATTGCTGCTCTTGCTTTGGTGTAACTAGTTTGTGCTTCTGGAACGCAGAGCAGATCGAGTGATAGATTTGCCACAGTTGCTGGGCTAGTTATCCTACTGCTAGCTGTTGCAGGCCAGGCCGTCTCCCATCTCCAGGTTGTCATTTAGGCCTACATGCAACAATTATAGTAATTATTTGCTTCAATCCTTACTCTCGTGTAAGTTGAAGTCGACTAAATGAATCCTAATTGATCCTGTATTCATCATTAACATGTATTAAATAGCCGGACTGGCCCCAAGACGACCAGGACCGCATTTCTCCGATCAGCACTAATTTAACCTTTTAACAATTAGACGTGCAGACCTCATTTTTTGACTTGGCATTCATCTTTTTTATTTTGGTTCTCCATGACATTCTCATCCTCCTTTTTTTAAACAACTATTACCTGCTACTATTATTGTATCTTGGTAATCTGTCTATCACTAACTTATGATCACGTTTTATCAAGACACTTTGTTCACAAACTTTGTTGGGAATTAAAATCATAAGCCAACAAAGAGAAAAAAAAAAACAGAATATTTAAGGAAAGATTTCTGTGATAACATGGATGAATCTGAGAAACTCTCCAACCAAGAGGAAAGCCAGAATTTGGAAGCCACCACTAACGAGCAATGGCGAAGCTAGAAAATTTTCTAAGGGTATTCAAACTTGAAAGAAGTGAAAAAATATCGGACATAAGGGTGTTCAATATGTATTATATACTTCTAAAATATAATATTTTACCTATATACACAGTACAATTTTTCGACGAAGGGTGGTGACCATGTGGCTTCGCCACTGCCAACGAGGAGACTCCTGCTGAATTGGACAGAATTCAGGCTTGTTGGAAAAAGAATTGGACAGTCTAGGAAAAATGGTGGTGGAAAAGTTGAATTCTGATGAAACTAAGGCTGCCATTGAATCAGCAGTAGTTAACCCTGTGGTATCATTGACACAAGGCTTCACATAATCTGCAAACGGCTTGGTTAATAAAGTAGAGGGCAAGATTGAGACATGGTCCTCTTTACTACACAAGAAGCAGACAAATGGGACTTATGGACATGTTCAGGGGCGAAGATAGAAAATTTTCAAGAGTGTTCAGACTTGAAAGAAGCAAAAAAAAAATCCCAACAAAAAATGTTCAATATATATTTTATACATCTAAAAATAATATTTTATTTATATATACAGTATAGTTTTTCATATATTTCGACGAAGAGTGATAAGTTGACCACTCTTAGTAAAAAAGTTACTTTGCCCTTGGACATGTCGGAGAGTCAGCATCAGCAGACACAGAGAATGATAACGCTAATATTAGGGATCATGAGCAAACACCGAGAATCAGGTAATGCGTTCATTAGCTCTTTGGCTACGGCTTCATTCCAGCCAAATATTTCAATATAAAATTTTTGAACTCATAATTTTGAAAATTCAATACTAAAAACTTTAAAGGTCAAACTTATTAAGTGTAAATTCTTGATTCACCTTTTCGTCTAACTAGTTGAAATTGAAGATAAAGGCATATCAAAAGTTTAATCTTTGATGGGTTCAATGTATAATTTCGTACCATTAAATTCAGTGCAATCTTGAAATTAATGAATTCATAATTTAACATCTGTTATGTTTAGTAAGTTTTCGTATATATTTAAATTTTGAAAATACTAAGTTCAATTTAATCCGGCAACCGAGCTCCATCTGCCTCTAACTGAAGAAACGTAAGGGGAAATGGTTTTTTTCAAGCTTAATACCACTTATGTTTTCCCTTATCATTTCTTTTTTTTTTTAGCCTATTATAAATTGTAATAAGCTATTGTTGCATTACAGAACAGATTGTGTTGGTTCGTGATGGAGAGTGTGCAGAATATTGCAGAGTGATCTTACACTAGAAAATTTATGTTCTTTTTCAACTAATGTAATAAAGTTATGAAAATTAATGTGCTTGTGAGAGGGCTTTGTTTCTTCATTTTCTGTTTCACGTGTATCTTCTTAAAATATCGATCCAAGAATGACTATTCTGAGTTTGAGTATGATTTGCTAATTCTGTCTTCAATAAGTTACTATTTCTGATGGGATATTTGTATTTATACCCATTTTTTGTGTCACATGTTAACTTGTGTCCGCTTTGAAAAAAATTGTAAGTATACCCGTTTTTTCGCATAACTTCAGCATACGAGGCTGAAGTAGTAAATGCAATCACGCAAAACTTCAGCATTCTAGTAGACGAGCCTGAAGTAGCAAGTGTGCTGAACCAAGTGTTTGTAATTGATGAACTTAAGCATAGTAGCTGAAGTTTTGTTCTCTATTTGCTGAAGTTTTTGTTTAACTTGTGCACGTCTTAACGCAAAGCTTTTGTTTGTAATTGCTGAAGTTTTTATTTTTGTAACTGGCGAACTTCAGCTCTAGAGCTGAAGGTTTTGTTTTGTAACCGGTGAACTTCAGCTCTAGAGCTGAAGTTTTTATTTTTGTAACTGGCGAACTTCAGCTCTAGAGCTGAAGTT
>ML319816.1:38653-67290 GCA_005239505.1 Nicotiana paniculata
ACTTCAGCTCTAGAGCTGAAGTAGCTGAAGTTTTGTTCTCTATTTGCTGAAATTTTTGTTTAACTTGTGCACGTCTTAACGCAAAGCTTTTGTTTGTAATTGCTGAAGTTTTTGTTTTTGTAACTCGCGAACTTCATCTCTAGAGCTGAAGTTTTTGTTTTGTAACTGGCGAACTTCAGATTTAGAGCTAAAGTTTTTGTTTTGTAACTGGCGGACTTCAGCTCTGATAAACATATTTATGGCAATCATCCCATGAACTGAAGTTCCATAGCAACACCAACATCAGTAGAAGAAGAAGAAGAAGAAGAAGAAGAAGAAGAAGAAGAAGAAGAAGAAGAAAATGAAGGAGGATGAGAAAGGGGGCTTAAGTTATTTAAAAAGTGGGTACAAGTTAAAAGTTTAAAAAAAAAATGGGTATAGGTTAAATGGGGGCGACCAAATAGGGTGCCCCGTGCAATTTTTACATTTCTTATGGGCCAAAGATATATTTGCTAACCGTACTTTACAAGAGCCAAAATCTAATCTGGGAATTTTATACATGGTTCTCACTTTCTAAAAACTATCTGTATACGGTCAAAACCGGGCTCGCCCGATTTTGTTTGACTAATCGAGACCAGAATGGTAGGTCGAGAATCGGTCCCGTCTTATATCAGACCGAGATGTGAAGGTGCAACGCCAAGCTCGGGACTCGAAGGACCAATCGAAATCGAGATCAGCCATGATCGAGACCAAAGGGGATAGACATCGAGAGAGACCGAAGGAAGCATACTGAGGGAAAGCCGAGATATCCGTGACCGTGCAAGAATCGTGGTGGAAATCTCGACGCGAATCAAATCAAGAACGGTTATTCAGCCAATCATGATATTTCCTTCTGTATATAGAATTGTACCATAAGTAGAATTCCTCTACTATATAAACGAGGGTTCTAATAATTTGTAATCATCTAATTCTCGCATATCAAAGCAATGCAATATATTTTTCCTCTCTTAAGCTCCCTTGTTCTTCAGTTCAGTTTATATTTCTTAACCACACACTCAACCGGTTCGAGGGCGATCTAGCTCGAGGACCAAGTTGTATTTTATACTGGTTTGCTTTATTTTACAGTCACTTTTTAGCATTAATTATCATATTCATCAGTTTGTGCTAGGTGAAATCACATATCTAAAAATCACTTATGACTTTAACTGTTATCTGATTTTAAGGGTAAATAGTTTGGCGCTCACCGTGGGGCTAAAGATAATAGTGATTTCCTGGTACTAATTCTTATAACACACACTGCTTTACGCTTGTTCTTGTAATTGTTTTTTATTTCAGGATCATCATGTCGAACTCTCAAACAATACCCACACACGCCGATAATGGCCTTGGTTTTCATGGGGAAAATGACAATATAGCCGCCCCAGGGATTGAAGTACCTCAGGTTGAGTACCGGCTGCAGACCCTGTTGATGTCAGTTCCCATGTCGTTCTGAATGCGAATCTGGGCGTCGACCCCAAAAATAGCGTCCGCAGAAACGTTCGATCAGCCGGTCAAGATACACAGGGCGACGAAGACGGCGGAGTCAGCCTTCGATTAATATTTGAAATGTTGCAGGCTCAACAAGCCGCCATAATGCAACTCCAAAATCAGAACAGCGCACCGAGTAAGGCCGAACCCGAACCCTCATTGGAAGTTGTTCACAGGTCCAAACCAGTACCGAAGAGGTCAAACTTGAATAAATTGGGGAATGACCCCGTTATTATGAAAATGCTCGAGGAGCTCACAAGGCGAATTGAATCAGGGGAGAAAAAGATTGAAGCAAATGACAAAAAAAGTAGAAACATACAACTCCCGAGTTGACCAAATTTTGGGGGCACCGCCGATTCTGAACGGTTTGGATTCAAAAAAGTTCGTGCAAAAGCCTTTCCCCCAAGTGCGGATCCTAAGCCCATTCCAAAGAAATTCTGCATGCCGAAAATTCCCAAGTATAATGGAACCACCGACCCCAATGAGCATGTCACTTCGTACACATGCGCAATAAAGGGGAACTATTTAGAGAATGATGAGATTTAGTCCATTTTGCTGAAAAAGTTCGGAGAAACTTTATCGAAGGGGACGACGATATGGTATCATAATTTTCCTCCCAACTCCATTGATTCCTTTTCCATGCTGGCAGATTCCTTCATCAAAGAACACACCAGAGCCATAAAGGTCGAGACTAGGAAGTCAGACCTCTTCAAATTGAAGTGGAAAGACAACCAAATGCTCAGAGAGTTCGTATCTCGGTTCTAGATGGAACATATGGAGCTACCCCAGGTCGCTGATGATTGGGCTGTCCAAGATTTTACTCAAGGGATGAACATATGAAGTTCGGTGGCCTCACGACAATTAAAGCAGAATTTAATCGAATATCCAGCTGTGACCTGGGCCGATGTGCACAATTGATACCAGTCAAAAATCAGGGTCGAGGATGATCAGTTGGGAACTCCTTCTGATTCCTCTTATCCAAACAGGCCCGCCGGCAGAATTCAAAGAGACATCGATAGAGAACCACGATCGAAGAGAGATCAGTATCAACTATACGGTGGAGCGAAGAAACAACGGTCCTGGATGCAACCCCGTTTGAAGTGATCGAAGAAATGATCGAGGACATAGCTCCCGAGGGATCATGAGTAAGAGTGGTTTCGATAGAAATGTCGAGCCCACAAAAGCACCACGACTATCAGAATACAACTTCAACGTTGATGAATCACCTATTGTATCGTCCATTGGGCGGATAAAAAATACCAGGTGGCCTCGACCTCTACAGACCGATCTGGCCAGAGAAATCCTAATCAAATGTACAAATACCATGGTACTCATGGTCATAGAACAGAGGACTACAGACAGGTGAGGGAGGAGGTAGCCCGTTTGTTTAACGAGGGTCATCTTCGAGAATTCTTGAGCGACCGATCTAAGAACCACTTCAGAGACAGGGATACAAATAGGAAGAATGAGTAGGAATAACCACAACACGTGATTCACATGATTGTTGGTGAGGTCGACATTCCATAGGGACCCGTATTCAAGCTACTAGGGTGTCGATCACGAGGGAAAAACGAACCCGGGACTATATACCGGAAATGACCTTGTCTTTCAATGATGAGGATGCAGAGGGGATCTCACAACCCCAAAACGACGCACTGGTAATATCTGTTCTTATGAATAAATTTCAAGTTAAATTTGTTTTGATTGATCCAGGTATCTCGGCCAACATTATTCGATCGAGGGTCGTAGAGCAGCCCGGCCTACAGGATCAGATTGTGCCTGCAGCTGGGGTTCTTAACGGCTTCAACATGGAGAGTGAAACTACCAAAGGTGAAATTACCTTTCTAGTGAACGTAGCCGACACCGTTCAAGAAATAAAGTTCCATGCGATCGAGGGTGACATTAGGTACAACGCCCTACTCGGAAGGTCTTGGATCCATAACATGAGGGCAGTACCTTCGACCCTTCACCAAGTCCTGAAGTTCCCGACATCGGAGGGGGTAAAAATGGTGTATGGGGAACAACCTGCTGCCAAGAAGATGTTTGCAGTCGACGAAGTGATATCGGTATCGACACTATCATCAGCAAAGGGACCGGAGTCGAAGGGAAAGCAGGAGACCAAATAGCAACCACAGACACCGACCTCGACCCAATTCCAGGAGTAAGGGATCAACGAGGATGACGATACTGGATCCCTCGATCCTTCATAATTCCCGATGACTCCGACGCCACCAAGTCAATGGTCGAAAAGCTGGAACAAGTCACGTTGATCGATCACCAGCCCGAACGAAAGGTCTACCTAGGCACGGGGCTATCCCCCGAGCTCAGGAACAAACTTATTCATTTATTTAAAGCTAACATGGATTGATTTGCTTGGTCCCATCTCGATATGACAGGGATCCCACCAAAAATCACTACCCATCAACTAAGCCTGGACCCGAAGTTCCGTCCAGTAAAGCAAAAAAGAAGGCCCCAGACTGAGGTTAATCATGCATTCATCAAGGACGAGGTAACCAAACTTCTTAAAATAGGGTCCACTTGGGAAGTAAAATATCCCGAATGGTTAGCAAACGTAGTGGTAGTCCCTAAAAAGGGAAACAAACTTAGAATGTGTGTAGATTATAAAGACTTGAACAAAGCATGCCCTAAGGATTCTTTCCCTTTCTCGAATATCGATCGTATGATAGATTCCATGGCCGGCCTGAGATTCTCATTTTCTTGATGCCTACTCCAGGTACAACCAAATGCAGATGAACCTGGAGGATCAGGAAAAGACTTCGTTTATCACTAAATACGGCACCTACTGTTATAATGTAATGATGTTCGGACTAAAAAATGCTGGTGCAACTTATCAACGCCTAATAAATCGAATGTTTGAAGAACAAATAGGAAAATAAATGGACGTTTATATTGATGACATGTTAGTTAAGTCCTTGCGAGCAGATGACCATTTGAAACATTTGCAGGAGACTTTCGATATACTGAGAAAGTACAACATGAAGCTCAACCTAGAAACATGTGTGTTCAGGGTCGGCTCGGGAAAGTTCCTCGGCTCATGGTATCAAATTGGGGAATCGAGATAAACCCGATAAAATCAAATCCATCGAGGATATCACGATTGTAGATAACGTCAAGGCTGTACAAAGGCTAACAGGGCGTATATCCGCCCTAGGGTGATTCATTTCGTGGTCCTCGAATATGAGTCACTGATTTTTCTCACTGCTTAAGAAGAAGAGTAGCTTTGCATGGACTCCGGAATACCAACAGGCCTTGGAGGAACTAAAACGATACTTGTCGAGCCCGCCACTGCTTCACACCTCGAAAGCGGACGAGCAACTCTACTTATACTTGGTAGTCTTAGAAATAGTGGTAAGTGGAGTCCTACTCTGAGAAGAACAAGGTACACAATTCCCTGTTTATTATGTTAGTCGGACCTTAGGTGAGGCCGAAACTAGATATCCGCACTTAGAAAAATTAGCGCTTGCTTTAATAAGCACCTCTAGGAAGTTAAAACCGTATTTCCAATGTCATCCAATATGTGTTGTAACTACCTATCTCTTTGCAATATTTTGCACAAACCCAAACTTTTGGGTCGATTGGATAAATGGGCCATTGATATCAGTGGGTACGATATCAAGTATTGACCCTGAACGACCATCAACTCTCAAATCTTGGTAGACTTTGTGGCCGACTTCACGCCAACGCTTGTACCCGAGGTCGAAAGAGAACCGTTATTAAAATCAGGTACATCATCGAGGGTGTGGCCCTTTTCTCGGAAGGCGCTTTGAACGCGAAGGGGTATGGGTTGGATATCATTCTAAAACCACCCACGGGTAATAATATTAGACAGTCTATCAAGACTTCAAAATTAACTAACAATGAGGCCGAGTATAAGGACATGATTGCAGGTCTCGAGTTATCTAAAATCTTGGGAGCAGAGGTCATGGAGGACAAATGTGATTCCCTCCTCGTGGTAAACCAAGTTAACATGACTTTCGAGGTCCAAGAAGACCGAATGCACAGGTACTTGGATAAACTACAGGTAACTCTGCATCGATTTAAAAAATGAACCTTACAACATGTACCTCGAGAGCAGAACAACAAGGCCGACACTCTTGCAAACTTAGGGTCATCAGTCGAAGACGACGAAGTTAGCTCGGGGACTGTCATGCAACTCACGAAATCAGTAATTGAAGAAGGCCACGCCGAAATAAACTCTACAAGTCTGACCTAGGATTGGAGAAACAAGTACATAGAATACCTAAAGAACATGAAGCTTCTATCAGATCCAAAGAAGTCGAGAGCTCTACGCACAAAGGCAACACGGTTCATTTTGTCCGAAGACAGAACGCTTTTAGAAGGATGTTCGATGGACCGTTGGCAATATGTTTGGGACCGGGAGATATCGACTACGTCCTACGGGAAGTTCACGAAGGCACTTATGGAAATCATTCCGGTTCCGAATTATTGGTTAACAAATTTATGAGAGCAGGGTACTATTGGATCAGTATGGATAAGGATACAAAGGAGTTCATTTGAAAGTGCTACAAATGTCAAAGGTATGCCCGAATCATTTGCCATCCCGGGGAGCAGCTCCACTCAGTCTTATCCTCATGGACGTTCATGAAATGAGGAATGGACATCGTTGCCCCTCTCCCATCGTCCCAAGGTAAAGCTTAGTTTATTTTATTTATGACTAACTATTTTTTAAGTGGGTTGAAGCACATGCTTCCGAGAAAGTTAGAGAAAAGGAAGTCATAGACTTCATTTGGGACCACATTATATGTCTATTCGGGATGCCTGCCGAGATTTTGTGTGATAATGGAAAGAAATTCATCGTCAACAAAGTGACTAAATTTCTCGAGGATCACAATGTAAGGCCCAGTAAAAGTTTTCCTAAAAAAATGGGATTTCATGATGCCGAAGTAGGCGTAGAGATTAATAGTAGTAGAAATAGCTCACCGCGGTTCGGACTTTTTGGATTGAACAGTACGCTTGGGAGTTGAAGGAAATATTATTGCAGAAGCAGGCATTTCTGCGGCCCATTATGCGGCCGCATAATAACTTTGCGGGGCGTAGAATGGCCACAGAGTGAAGCAGCTCTTTGGGCCAATTTTGAGGTCAATTTTGCGGCCAATTATACGACCGCATAACCGTTTCGCGGGCCGCAATTTGGTCGCATAATCATCCTTAGACTTTTGTGGAGGGAGGTTCTGCGGTGCATTATGCGACCGCAAAACAAGTCTGCGGGCCGCATAATGGCTGCAGAGTGAAGCAAGCCTGCCCAGTTCCCAGGGCCATCTTTCACGGTCATTTTACGGACCGCAGAATAATTATGTGGTCGCATATGCATCCGCAGATATTGTCCCAGGGCTTCATTTTTAGGGGTTTTAAATCCGACCCTATTCCGTTAAAACACATCCCATAGACCATTTTTTATCTTATTTCTGATATTTTTAGAGTGAGAGAGTGAGTTCTTAGAGTGAGAGAATAACCTCCACGCTAATATCCAACAATTCTTGCTAAATCCTTGAAGATTATCAAGAAGGTCCTCATATTGAAGGTAAGAATCTATACCCTAGCTTTTAATTTTGAAAATTTAGTAAAAAAGGGGATAATTATAAAGACAATTATTGGGTGTGGGGGTGGATATCTTGCATGCATGTATTCTTAAAGTATGTGGGGTGGTTTTGAGATAAAGATAGTAAAGAATGGGGTGTGGGATGGTGAAGACTTTCATAAATCCTTAATGCACACTTGGTGGTTGATAAAATGCTCCAATGAGCTAGAACCATGATCATTTCCCTAATTTTAGTTCAATTTGTTATATTTCTAAAATAGATTGGTGTTGCTAAGATTCCCAGAACATTGTAGAGTGTAAGGGAGATCAATTGAGGTATTTTGGCTAAACCGCCTTCTTTTTAGAATCGAATCCCCGTTGTCATGTAATGGGTGTAAATCCCAAATTGATCATCATAGAATGGGCTATTCCAAATTTGTTTATGTTGAATAATACATGTTCAATATTTATTCTAAATGATTTATCATGTAATTTTGCCATTTGTGGATGTGTTCAAAATGTGGAATATGTGTTAACAAATGTTAAGACTTCATATCAAAGTTGAATAAAGGTTGTTGTACCAAAGTATGAAAAAACTCCGTGCATAGGATTCCCAAATTTCTCATATGTGTTCTAATGTCTTAAAGGATAGGCCTTAATGTTGTTGATGATGATAACGATATTGAATGTAAAAAGGGAAACTGGAATTATGGAATACGGACAAGTGCCATGAATGACTTTATAATGGGGTCACTCGTGCCAATGTATTGAAAAAATGGGAAAGAAATATGAACTGAGATGACTACTTAAAAGGGGTGATGTCTCAAATAAGATGGCCTAGCCGATCGGGCCGTGATCGGAAGCCATGCCGCACACATGGTGGTAACTGTGCTGGGAATGATAATTAAAATTGTGGATATGGTTCATGTCTCAAATGATGACCTAGCCGGCCGGGTGAAGATCGGACTCCGTGTAAGAACACAATGGTATTGTGGATTGTGGCATATTGGCACTAAATACCACCCAACCTAATAATGTGGAAATTGACTTGAAAAATCTGTGTGATCCTTAACTTGATGTTTTAGTGTTATTTAAAGCTCAAATTGTTTTCTTTACTAGTTCCCCCTGTATTACTATTCATTCTACATACTAGTATTCTTCGACGGTACTAATGTCCCTTTTGACGTGGGCACTGCATCTTTAAATGGATGCAGGTGGTTCCGTAGCAGAATATTGATCACAGATAGTGGTGCATCCTCTTCCTAGAGAATTCGGTGAGCCCCACTTCATTCCGGGGTCATGTATTGTATCTTTTGTTTATATTATTGTCACCTTTTGAGGTATAGCCGGGGCATTGTTGCCGGCACTATCTTTACTCTCTTTTGTATCTTTAGTGGCTCCGTAGACACTATGTGGGTTGTATATGAGTGCTAGAAAGGTCAAATAAATTATGTTTTGTTTTGGACTCTTGTTCCACTCAATCATCATTATGTATTTATTTTGAAACTTAACAATGATGTAACAAAATGAAATGATTTAGTAATGTGTGTGTGTATATGTATATGATCTTTTTACTGTCTAATTAATGAAAAACTGCCTTCTCTTGATCATAAGTGAGTTGGGTAGAAAGTGTTTAATAGGCTTGCTCAATCAGGTCCACTCGGTTGAGAGCCAGTCGCGCTCCCCGTGGCTGGGGCACGACACACAAGATCAAAAGAATTTTATCAACACCTTATCATCCTAGCGGGAATGGACAAGACGAATCGACAAACAAAATCATTATTCAAAATCTTAAGAAGAGATTGACCGATGCCAAAGGAAAGTGGAGAGAGATACTGCCCGAGGTTCTTTGGGCGTACCGCACAACGTCAAAGTCTAGTATGGTGGCAACGCCGTTCTCTTTAGTCTATGGTGCCGAAGATCTTATCCCGGTCGAGGTCGGGGAACCTAGCCTCAGGTTCTGATATGTAACAGAAGAATCAAATTACGAGGCCATGAATATGAGCCTAGAGTTGTTGGACAAAAGACGCGAAGCCTCCCTCATTCGATTGTCCGCACAAAAACTGCGGATCAAAAGGTACAATCGAAGATCCAATCTTCGACATTTTAACATCGGGAACTTGGTGCTAAGAAAAGTCACTCTCAACACCCGAAATCCGAATGAAGGAAAATCGGGTCCAAACTTGGAGGGACCATATCAGGTCGTCGACATCATCGAAAAAGGATCCTACAAGCTCAGCACGATGAACGGTGAACAATTACCGATCAATTGGAACATATCGCTCCTAAAATGATACTAATACTAAGGTACGACCCTTCCATTTTCATTTATATTTTAAACTAACCATTGCAGGTGTTCGATCAGGAACGACGATGGATTCTTCAACAGGAAGTCTTTAGGTCCGAAAGCATGCATTGAACTCTTTTTCCCTTAGACCAATTTTATCCCAAATGGGTTTTCCAGCGAGGTTTTTAATGAGGAAACCATTGATCGTGCTAACTTAGAACAATTCAAAAGTATTCGAGGCTTCTTTACAATCGACCTCGAATACTAGGGGAATTTCCCTCGAATGTCAACTTCGTTGCAAGGAAATTAATTTGTGACAATGGGGTCTCGATAGGTAAATTTTGTAAGGGCCAAATGGTAGAATGAACCGTGCCCATATCGGTTGCTCGAGCCTTGATATCAAACATTTACACGTGTATAATCATTTACTAAGAGAAATATTTTTCCTTGACGATATCTAATGTCTTAGAAAAAATTTCTATTTCATAATTTCATACTCTCAATCTATTGTGTAAACAAACTTAAGGGCTGATCATAACTAGAGTTCGAACAATTACCCCCACGCTCGGGGACTACCGCTAAAAAAAATAGACGAGATCGAATTATTAAAACTTCGAGATCATAAGACCTTAAAGGCAACCCTCGATTTTTATAGGCTACTGTCACCCCACTCGAGGACTGACACTTCGGAAAAGCTCGAAGTGAAATGGGAAAATAAGCCCAAGAGGAAAGTCCAGAATTAAAAAGGCTACGACCAAATTGACACGGTTCGGAGACGTCCGAATTCCGTCGTAAAACATGGCTTCAAATTTTTTTTATAAACTGGTTAAAAAGGCTACCCTCTGCAAAATCACAAAGGGCTTCAATAATATCAAGCCTTGAAAACTCTAATGACTACAAAATTATTTGAACTCTAAAACAATTCCTTATTTCATGCTAAGGCATTTTACAAGTACAAATAATGAAAAACTTTTCCAACCCGAAAAAGGGGAGAAAGCCATAAATATTTCTTTTTTACAAAGGCCATATCGGCCTAGTACAAAAGCCTAAGGGCCACTTTAGCTTTGGATTCGAGAGACCGTCCTTGCTCAAACAAAAGCCTAAGGGTTACCTCACCTCGAGTTCGAGCAATCACTCACTCAGTCATAAAGACTATGCTAGTTCGGTTTCGATTGAATTACTTAAACCCCAAATTTTAGAATGCAATTTAATAAGGTAGAAAATGAAGTGAAATTTCACAAGACAAGATAGAAATAAAAAAAAATCTTTATATATATCAAAAATTTATTTACAAGGGCAATCGGAATTCGATACAAAAATCCAAAAAGAAAGATACAGATCCTAAGTGCCTAATCTTCTCCAGGAACAACATCTTCACCCTCAATGTCTTCTCCACTCTCGGACCCACTCGGGCTCCCGGAATCATCATCATCGGGAGAGGCCAACACTTTGGCTTCAGCTTCAAGCTCTTTTTCATTTTCGATCTCAGCAGTAAGATCGAAACCACGAGCATGGATCTCCTCGAGAGTTTCCCTTTGAGACTGGCACTTGGCATACTCGGCAACCTAATGTGCTTGAACCTGAGCAACCTCGGAAACCTCCTTTGCTCGAGCTTGAGCAACTTAGGTGTTGGATCGGTAGACTACCACAATCACCTCAGCATCGGCCTTCGCCGTCTCAGCCTCAGATTTGGCCACTACAAGTTCCGTGACTAGCTTCTCTCAATTGGAGGTTGCTGAACCCAACCGAGTCTGGAAGTACTCGATTTTCTTGGCTTGCACCAAGTTCTTCTCTTTCATGCTTTGGAGTTGGCTTTCATCTGAGGATAGCTGAGATCGAGAAGCCTCTTTTCTTAAGGCAAGACTTTCCATGTTTTTCTTCTATGCTATGGTCTCCGCCTTCACCGCATCCACTTCCTCACGAAGTCGTCCAATTATAGCGAGATTTTGTTGGACCTGTGGGATCGAACTGTTAGCCACCATGATTGAATTGATGTCATTAAACTCTAAGATTGTTTTTACCTTCTCGGCCAAGTCAGTTTGTTATGTCTGAGCCGCCTCTAGTTCAGCACGAAGACCCTTCATATCCTCTTCTATTTGCTCGTTGAGAAGCTTGAGGGCATCCTTCTTCTCAGTAAGCCCTCGGACTTCGGCCTCATATCGACTCAGCTCCCCTCGAGATCAAAATAAAGCTTCGTGATGAAGCACCGAGTCCTATAAAACAAAAAATAAAGAGTTATACGAGAAGAGAAAAACTCAAAGTATAAAGATGGATATTGACAAAGGGAGTAAGGGATTACCCAGTTTAGAGCTTATTGGGCCTCGTTAAAAAGACAAGGTGCTCCCACCTCATCCATCAGAGCTTGGTCTTCTTCCGTGACCAAACTCCAAAGGTAACTAGCCACCTCTACGGGGCATGAAAACACTCGTGCATCCTTCGGGACCGTGATGATGATCGATAATTTTCACTCGGGATTGAAACTAGGGGCCAGGAACTTGCTGGTCAATCTGAAACTCGAGGAAGTTTTGCTCGAGCTCTTCCTCAGTACGTCCAAGTCGCTCAGGCCAGCGGTATCATCGACCCCAGCGAAATAATCACGGAAAAGGTCCTCCCCTCCATGGGCTCCTTCTACGTAAGGAGTCTTCACGACCCGAGCCTCCCGAATCATTTCCTCGGTGAATGAAGGAAACAATAGGGAGTCTCGAATCTCTATTGCCCCCAAATAGAACTTTTGGGGCAATCTCTTTGTCTCGAGGAATATCGAGCCTGGTCGTCGCAGCAGCATCCGCCACCTCCTCAGAGGCCTTCTCACCTCGTGGTGAGGCACCTTCGGCCTTAGCCGTCTCGGGGACTTCGGCCAAATCTTCTCCCAAGACCCCATCAGCTCGGGGTAGAATGTTTCCCGCTCCTACCGGCTCATTGGCCTTCTGAGCCTCGGTATTTGCCCGTACTCGGGCCACCAACCCGGAATCGTCTTCTCTTTATTCTTTTTCTTCTTCTTCTTCCTACTCCCTTAGAAGTTGGGTTGACTCCACAGACAGAGGGATGACATTCTGCTTAGGCTTACGAGCCACTCTCTTTTTAGGCTCTTTCCCCTTGGAGGTCGAGGTCCTTTTCTTTTTCTCTACTTTTCCGGCTTCGGGATAGGGAGTGGGGATTCTTCATCACTGGACACGGGCCTTATTGTTGCATCTTTTCCGAGACCTGCAGAAAAGGAAACTGAGTAAGTTCATAAGGATGTTTTAATCAAACCGTTAAAGACAAGAATTAGGCTTACCATGATTCTTGGTTTCCCACTAGCCCTTAGATAAATCACGCCATGCGCATTCAACATGTGTTGGTGTCGAGACCAGGCTCCTAACCCAGCTCTTGAGATGAGGAACCGCACCTGGAATCTAGGCAGCAGCTACACGAAAAAAGAACATCGATAAGAGAAGACGATGAAGTGAAAATAACAAATAGAAATTAAAAGCGGAGTCATACTTACGTTTCATATTCCATCTCTCGGGAAATGGCATGCTCTCAACCGGAATCAGGCCCGTGGTCTTTACTCGGATGAATCGGCCCATCCAATCCCAATCTCTGTCCTCATCTATGCTTGAAATGAGAGTCTTGGTGGCCTAGCTTTGGAGTTTTATTAGCCCCCCTCGATAAAGTCGAGGGCTATAGAACCTTATTAGATGATCGAGGGTGAAAGGGAGCCTATCAATTTTTCTCACAAAGTAATGGAGCAGTATCACAATCCTCCAAAAGGAGGGGTGAATTTGGCCGAGGGTCACCTGATACTTCTTGCAGAAGTATATGATGACTGGATCGAGGTGACCAAACATGAAAGGGTAAGTGTAAACACTCAAGAACACTTCCACGTGGGTCATAATCGCCTCTTCAGGGGACGATATCACAACCTCTTTGTTTCCCTAGTTGCAGTCCTTCTTCACTTGTTAAAGGAAGTTTTTTGATATCGAGCATATATATCTCAATAACGGTTCACATAGACCAGGGATCAATGATTCCTTCTCGTCTTTGAAGGAGGAACTAATAACACACCCCCAAGAACAAACTCCTCAGGGCGTGGCTCCGCCGTTGTATTCTCGCCGTCCGGCCGAGATGAGGAGGCAATTTCTTTTTGTTGAACAGTTTTAGACGTCTTAGCCATTTATAAGGGAAAAGAAGAATTGGGATTGTGATATTTGGTGTTCTAGAAGGAACAAACAATATAACTCAAAGACTTGAAGATAAGAAGCTTGAATAATGCAAAGAACTTTGAAGATTAGAGTAGAAGAGAATGAAAGTAAAGTTTGAAAGAATGGAAAAGGGACATATTTATTGTTTTCACAGCGGCTGTTCAAAGCTGGTAGTGGCCGACCATCGACTGATGCACATTAGATGCCGAGGGAAATGTACCTACGAGACATTTCGGTCACCTCAGTCGCTAACGTCACGGTGCTGACGTCATGACAGATCGAGGTAAAGTTCAGAAACTCAATTCATTTCTTGTCATTACACTCTAAAAAATGAGGGGACTATCTGTATACGGTCAAAATCGGGCTTGTTTGACTAATCGAGACCAGGATGGTAATTCGAGAATTGGTCCCGTGCTATATCAGACCGAGATGTGAAGGTGCGGTACCAAGCTCAGGACTCGAAGGATCAATCAAGACCGAGATCATCCAAGATCGAGACCAAACGGGATAGACATCGAGAGAGACTGAAGGGAGCCTACCGACAGAATGCCGAGATATTCGTGATAAGGCAAGATTCATGGCGGACTCGGCACGAATCAAATCAAGAACGTTTATTTATCTAATCACAAGATTTCCTTATGTATTTAGAATTATACCATAAGTAGAATTTCTCTACTATATAAAGGGGGTTTTAATCATTTGTAATAATCTAATTCTCGCATATCAAAACAACACAATACATTTTTCCTCTCTTAAGCTCTTCTTGTTTCCAGCTCAGTTCATATTTCTTAACCACACACTCAGCCGGTTCGAGGGCGATCTAGCTCGTGGACCAAGTTGTATTTTATACTGGTTTTCTTTATTTTACAGTCAATTTCTAGCATTTATTATCATATTCATCAGTTTGTGCTAGGTGAAATCACATATCCTTAAAGTCACTTATAAATTTAATTGTTATCCGATTTTAAGGGTAAACATTATTCTCATAAATAAGTAGCAATCTTTGTTTATTCCAAAAATAACAATATTTTTAAAATATTTTAGCAGTTTCACTTGGGTAACTCCATTAATTAAGGAATCCCTCTACATCAATACACTTTTTACTATATTTTCTTTTCTCTCTCTTGATAATTGGCTATAAATGTATATTTACACCTTAATTGTGTCATTTTCGAGTGATGATCGTTGAAGGATGAAAACGAGTGAAGGTTGCATACAAGGATGTCAAAAATACACAAAAAGAACACGAAAAGGCAAAAATCAGACAAGTCCTAGAACCAGGTGCCATGCCATGTGACACCCAGGTGAGCTAGACCACGTGTTAGAGCAGGCCTCGCGAGATCTGTGGTGCACTACAAGCCAGGCCTCACGAGCTTTGAGGCCTGAACCTTTCCTAGTCCATGCATTAAATATTTCCCACTTGGTTTTGGGCTTGGGGACTCCGACCCTATCCTATAGATACCTCCTAAACGTGATTAGTGAAGGGTTGGTCAATTTTGAATGCGGAAAAGGCATAGAAACACAAACGGAGCACGAAATTCATCGATTATTCCATCTTTCATATGGTATTCATAGCTTCTATGTTTAAAAACAATACTTTGATTGTTGTTATGGACATAAGTGGCTAAGAACCTCATTATTCTGGAGTTATGAGTTGTATTTGACTATTGACATTCGACGATTGATTATTTTGCTTGAATTATCATATTAATTTATTTAGTCAATCTTGCACTTAATTATTCTATTGTGTAGCTAACAATAGAATACTATCTATGAATTTATAGTTGAACTCAAAAGTGGTAACTATATATTGCATATAAGATTGAATAGAGTAAATTCTTGAATCTGGGCGTCGAAGAATAGATTCGCGGATTAGGATAGACCTATTCTAGTTGCCTTACTTGATTATTTTTGCAGGAAATATACATTAATTCTTGTTAATTCTAATTCCATAGACATATAATATTAGGTTGGATTGAATAGGCGAGCGATGCGTCGAAAGAACTTCGCGACCATAATAAACCATATTAACCAACAAATTACATAAATCAAGTAACTAAATCAATCGGAAGAGCGCAATAGGAGAGACATTAATCCCGTACCCCAGGATATTTTCATCTCATTGAGTTCTTTCTAAGTGTGTGCATATTTTCTTTGCATCCTTGCATTCTTAATTGTTTAGTAATTTCGTAGTAATTTTTAGTAGTAAAAATCACAATAATTTTTTTCACAACCACTTGAGCAATAAACTTATAAGTAGTTTAGATTGGATGAGAGTTAATTATAAATCCTCGTGGGACAATACTTTCTCTTCACTTTATTACTTTTTGACCGCGACTTGCGTGTGCATTTGGACCCAACAAGTTTTTGGTGCCATTTTCAGGGATTTAGAAATTAGCTATTTGTCTGAAATAAGATTTTATTTGTTTTTGTTCGAGTTTTAACTTGTTTTACCGTTTCTGACTCTACGGGTGTTCACCTTGAATGCTAAGAAGAAGTAACAGTTTGAGAAATCTTCCTTCTCCTGATCCTAAACTCGAAAGACCTTTTCACAAGTTAAGGAGGAAGGCGGAAGAATGAGCAAGAACTGTAGAGTTGGGCATCGTAGTCCAACCACAGGCGGGGCCCTGTCCCGACCTTTATGATGTTTATGTACTCTTAGAGGCTTGTGGACAAATGTTAGGTATATGATACTTGTATAGCCTTGTCGGCGTATGTTTTGAGTTTACAAATGATCATGTCAGCCTTATAGGCGCGTATGTCGCATGTATACGTTTCTATATAAAGGTTGGGTCATCTTATGTCTAGTATGCAGTTATTTTTTATGCCGGTTATCTCATGACGACCCTTTCTACCCATTTACCCATGGTAGTATGATAAGAAAGATATGTTACATTGGTACTCAATTGAGTAAGCTACCGGGTGCCCGTCGTGGCCCTTCGGTTTGGGTCGTGACATAGGTAAAATGCCTTCACGTTCGCGAAGTGGATGATGTGACCACGTAAGGTTGGAGCTGTTGTGAATCGCATTCTCGAGGGCTATGTCACGAACGCGTATAGTATTTTTGGTGGAAGATTATTTTGTTCAACGCGAACGCGATGAATTTTCCGCGTTCACGTAAGAGGAATGCTTGGGCAGAATTATAAGTACTCTATTTCGGGGGTTTCAACCATTTTTATCATATTTGGAGCTATGGAGCTCGAATTGAACCAATATTTAGGCGATTTTCACCATGTGGATTGGGGTAACTGTTCTCTACTCATTTTTGATTTTATATCATGAATCTATCTTCGTTTTTGGCAATTGGTTGATAATTTCAAAAGAGAAAATTAGGATTTTTTAAACTAAAGTTTCATAGAGAGAATTCTTGAGTTTTGAACATCGATTCAAATACGGATTTGAATGAACAGTATGGTTGGACTCGTAATTGAATGGGTTATCGGGTTATGTAAGTTTTGTCGGGTTTTGAGGTGCAGGCCCAGGTTTTACTTTTGGGTTTATTTTGATTAAAGATTTGACCTTTATCGATTGGGTTTGTTCCCTTTGCCATTATTTGATGTATTGTAGTTGATTTTGGCTAGTTTCGGGCCATTTGGAAGTCGGTACGCGCGAGATGACATTTTTGGATTATAGTTTGGCTTGCTCAGTATTGGATTTCGCTTGTTCGAGTTAAGTAACACTTCTAAACTTGGTGCTGAGGGTACGAAACCCCGAATTAAGTGTTATGTGATTTATGTTGAGGTCACGCGTATGCTAAGTGAAGGGTGTGTGGGCATGCACCATAGTAAATGTGATTTAGTCGATTTCATGTAATTGTGTAGCCACCTTATCTGAACATTTTTACTGTACTCTATGTGTTAGAGCACTTGAACTGAAATTTATGCTAGATATCATGTTTAGGATATATGCTGGCACCATTATGACCCACAGTGGTCGTTCCTTGCTGTTGAATTATTTGTTTAATTGTAGTTATGTACTCAGTCGAATTTATCATTACATATCATATCTCAGTCTTAGTTATTGTATATTGTCACATCTCATATCATTTTTTTGGGCTGCTTAGCATGAGTATTGTGAGCACGAGAGATTGGAGAGAATGATGACTGAGTGAGGCCGAGAGCCTGATTGTGAAGTTATTAATACTATAGCACGTGAGTTGTCCGTGCAACACGTGAGTTGTCCGTGCAGATTTAGATATTGATACTATAGCAAGTGAGTTGTCCGTGCAGCATGTGAGTTGTCCGTGCGGATTCATGCCGAGATTTGTCTTATTATAGCGCTTGGGCTGGATCGGCCCCTCCGGAGTCTACACATCCACAGTAGGCGCATTGCGAGCATTGTTATGTTTGGGTTGGATCTGCCTTGTTCAGTACTAAGTGACTGAGTGTGTCGAGTAATTGAGCATGATGAGTGGAAAGTGTGAGACAGTGAGATTGAGTACTCTGAGAGTGTGAGTACATGAGTTCATCACGGAGATGCATTGCATTTGACATGCGTACTTGAGATACATGCATAGAAATGCATTTCTTTCTGCTACCCGAATTGTTTTTGTGACATTCATGAGTTCACCTGTATATCGTCATGTAGGCATAAAGATGCATTCTCCTCATGCTATCTGAAAATAAAACATCTTATTTATTGTTGAAAGGTTTTTTGGGAAAATCACGATTTTAAAACTTACTTATATATAATTTGGGGTATTCGGTGAAAGATTTGGGATCTACTGTATACTCGAAAAGCATGCCTATTTTCTGTAACTGTGAACGAGCTGAGTTATTTCTTGTACCATTTTTATCATATTGTTATGAATTGTTGCTAGTTATTGGAGTTGGACTCTGACCCTTGTCCCAGGTTGTCACTATTTTCATCTTAAGGTTAGCTTTGTTACTTATTGAGTGCATGAGTCGGTTGTACTCATACTATACTTTTGTACCTTGCGTGCAGATGTTGCTACATATGGAGGGAGCTGGATCAGAAGACATACCTATGTTCCAGTTATGGCTATCACTAACCCTCGGAAGTATTAGATTCGAATTATGTTCATTTACATTTCAAACAGGTGTTGTAAATATTTCAATTCAGTTTTTTGTAAAGAAATCTAAATCTTAGACGCTCATGATTTAAACTACCAGTCCTTGGGGAATTATACAAAATTCAGTTATCTCATCTTTGACTCACATCAATATTATTATATTGTGTTTTATAGTTAATTGGCTTACCTAGCTTGTTGGATTAGGTGACATCACGACGGCTTGGATTTTAGATTGTGACACACACGCAAGCCAGAATACATAATACAAAGCTGCTCGAGATCTTAAGCCACCGAACGAAATGTTAGTTCTCAAAACGATCGGTCAGGTCGTTACACTAGGTGGGTGAATAGGCCCACAGATATCCCATTGTATACATTCCAAAAACACAGGGGACTCAATCCCAAACTTTGTTGGTGATGGTCTAATAATTAACTTGCCTTGATAACAAGAAGTCCATGAAAATTCATTATTTAAAAGAATCTTTAAATTCTTTAATGGTTGCCCATTTGAATTTTCTATAATTCGTCTCATCATAATTAATCCAGGATGTTCCAATCGATCATGCCAAAGTACGAAAGTATTGGAATCTGTAACCTTTTGGTTTACGATAAAATGTGACTCAAAATTGTACTAATTCTTGTCCAATACGTGCCACAAATAACGATGGGAACTTCTCAATAACCCTTTTCTGGCTAGAGACATTTTTAGTAACGATGAGATATTCAAGATTATTCTCATCTATTGTCTTAATATAATATAATATAATATCTATTTCGGCGGATATCTTTAAAACTCAACAAGTTCCTTCTGGACATATTGCATTATCTATGATAAGTATTGTTCCCCTAAGCAGAGTTATAGTAGTTTTTTCGCGGCTTTTAATTAAATTACTACTGCTAGAAATTGTAGTAACATCTGCCTTACACATATTTAAATGAGAAAAATATTTCTTCTCTTTGAATATTGTATGTGTCGTACATGAATCAAATAAACTAATACTTATACAATTGAACTTTGATCCAGGTTTGCTTGTGAGATATTCATATTTGCTTCTCATGGTTTGACATACAAAAAAAATATACGAATTAATATTAGTATTTTCATAAAAAATAAAAAGAAATAATATTAAACCAATAATTCAATAATGATATTTTAATGCAATTTCGAGCAAACTCTTATTATAATACAAACAATTACGTAGCTAAAATTATGCAATTATAAGTATACTATACATATAATTAATACAACTACAACAAATTTATTTACGTGTATAAGTTATTTCCTTTTGTATTTACCAATTGTATTTAATAGTCACTTATAAGAATTATTATAATGACTACATATACCAAGTCAAACTCTCTAACCAATATAAATACTCAAATAGTAGTTTCTTTATCTCCCGTTTCCCTCTGCCCAAGGGGATGTATGTACTTTTCTGCATATAGTACTACGTTCGTAATTTGTTTAAATAGCATCTATTTATGGTAATTAAAACATGGTATCACAGTTATCATGTAGTTTTATACTTACAAAATATATATAACCAAAACTGCAATGCGCACAAATTAGCTATTCAGTCATATAACAGATATACTATATGTGTTGCATATTGTTAAGTTGTATCATCTTATCACAAACCGTGTAAATGATCTATATTCAATTTTTGTGTCTCGTTAATGCACAAGACCAATAATTATATAATCTAGTGCAATACATAATATAATAATAAGAATGTCACTGTAGCTGTCAACACTGTGCTAAAACTACGGCTTCAACGTGCATTACAATGTAACACACCAAGTTAATAATAATGTAACCAACAGAGTTCATATCTATTTCTATCCTTTACATTTACACTACTTTCGTTATATAATAATACATGTTATAATAATAAATATTTTAATTATATTAGTGGAGGTCTATAACTCCTAAAGAAGTTACCCCCACTATTCTTTTTCATTGATCTCCCACTATTTTTTACCATTGTGGTTGTAACTCTCACACCTCCATCACCTCCTCCATGATCTTCCTCCATGATCTCAATAGTTAATGTCATGTTCATGACATCCTTTTGTATTACGTATATCATCCTATAAATAGAGGGTTTGGGCATCAAAATGTACAAACTTGAATACATGGAAGAAATAAGAATCTCTCATCTCTTCCTCTCTCTATATCTCTTAGCTTGTTTTTCCTTGTTTTATATTGTTATTTTGAACTTAGTTTCTTCATACGTTGTCAACACGAGTATCTATCCAAGTTACTACATCTACAAAATTGTCATACATCAGAAAAAGCATATTTCAGTTGTGCCTAATATTCCTCTGGAAGAGATGAGTTTTTCTTTTCCATTAGCAATTTCAAGGAATGGTATGAAATATAATAGAAGGAATAACAAGGTTGAGGAGACTGGTACATCGTGGAAAGGCATATAGTGCTAAGATACGTTTTCCAACTTTTTTAACTAATTCATTTTCTTGTTTGTTTTTCTCATTTGTCATGAAAGTTTCCAACACTAAGTATTTTCTTATTAAAATCTATTCATATTCGTAAGTGTTTTACTTTATAAAGTTGAAAATACTTAGATCTAAACTAATTACTACTTCATGTTTTTCTTTTCTAATATTTATTGCATGTTTAGCCTTATCTCTTTCAGCTAATGTTTAGGTTAGATCTTATATGTAAATCAGAAGCATATAATGATGCAACCAAATATTATGTACTAAACCAAAGACCAAAGATCTACATAAATTAGCGAGCTACGCTAGCTTTTGCAAAGTGATATGAAGAACTTTGATTCCTTCATTACCAGTAAATAGATACTTATTGTTATGGCTTGTGTAACAAAAATATGAGTTTACTTATATAACTAAAAGTGGTTATATTTTTAAAGGCTCAAGAGTGAGTCTCAGTTGTACTTTGGCCTATTATACTATGGGTTAAGGGTAAGACGGTGGGTTCAAGTCCCGTCGCACCTTGAGGGTAAGACACCAGGTTTAAGTCCTAGTGCACCATGATAATAAGATGTTGGGTTCGAGTCTCAACGCATTATGGCCTATATGCCTTTATATGTGTAGACATTGGGTTTGAGTCCCGATGCACCATGTTGATGATATAACGATGACTAAAGAAAAATAATATATTTTCATGAAAAAGCATGAAGCTAGTCCCATTTGATTTGCTTCATTCTTGAAGTGAATATGATAACGGTGCATAATAAATCTAAATGAATACAAGTGGTTGACAAATGAACGCAGGCTTACCAAATACCGAAATAATTAGTTATCATTATGATAATTGTAAAAAAGGAGAACAATAAAGGTTCTCAAAATAATCATTCAGAGGTGAAGGAAATGTGTATCAATATGGTCTGTAAATATGAGGCACATTTAGACGATTATGGTCCATTTTTGAAAGAATGTGACTTGTGATAAGCATTGTAATTGCATACTCATTTCTGAAATTGAATATGAAAATATACATGTGATATATATGCATGGTTGAATAACTACTACAACTCACCTCTACTGAGAGGTTTTAGAGAAAGAAATATAATGAATATTAACGTGTGGTTACATGAATATTGTCACACCCCATATTTTCATACGTGAAAGTACGCCATAAGTAAATTGATGAAAGCTCAAAAATGAGATGTTACATCCCGTATTTTCGTCCGCTAAAGTTGTCGTAAGTTAATCGACGTAAGTTCGGGAATGATATTATTTTGGGATTACAAGTAGTATGCTATTTCAAATAAGTGATAAGTAAATTTATGAAGGTGGTGATAGGGTAAGCTATTCGAAGGAAATGAGTTTCGTCGAAGTTTGACATTTTGGGGTAAATACGGTCCGAGCTATAATACCTGGTATTTATGGACTAGTGCCATACAAGGTACCACATGATCATGATAGTAAGATGTATGGAGTGTACTAAAAGTGAGTAGTATTTTTAAGTAATTTGAGATAATTCCTAATTATGTAAATAATCGGATAATTATTGATTTTAGTGGGAGATTAACAATTAATTAAAAGTTTGTGGTTAATTATTTAAGTACAATTTTAGATAATCATTAGGGGACAACATTTCCACGTGGGATTCTAGAATTGTGGAAGCAAATTGCCATCTAATTAGGTGCTTAAGGAGGTGGTGGAAAAAATTTAAAGACATGGGCACCTTATCTCATTCTTGTTGAAGAATTATATTAAAAGACCTCTCTTTAATTCACAAAAATAAAATGGAAAAACGTGATTTGCTTCAACAAGAAAAGCCATCCAAAAATTGAGATCAAATTCACCAAAATGGAGGTGTTCTACATCAACAAATGTAACGGATCTCCGACTAAGAAATCTTCATACGAAATTATACTACGTAATGTTATAGCAACGGAATTTTTGCGATTCTAAAGGAGTACAATACAATCTTTCTCAAGAATATCATATGGATTTTTCTCTAAATCGATCCGCCGTTACGTGTTCGTCACAAAAGACGTGTGTTAGAGGAATTGTCAAGAGAATCGGTCCACGTATGTTAAGGCTATCCCTTCTTTCCTTTTGGCATGATCCATACGTTACAAATGAAACGAGCAAATGCACAACTTCCATAAATGACTCTATTCGTAGAAGTATTAGAAATCTCTATGTTCTTGAATATGTCTTATTATTCTATTGTCTGTTCATGGGTCTCAGAAAATATGTAAGTTGATAAAGTTTGTTTCATGATATTAATCAGAGATATAATGATGTTATGATATTTCGAGAGATTTTATTAACGTACTTCTCAAGCATCACATTCATTTATACATGTACATTGACCCATGACCAGATGGCGATGTATATGTGTATATATATATAGGATATGGGAAAGGATTACTGCGTTATATGCGCACCACCACCTGATCAACTAGTATACGTTGATGAATTGCCCAATGTCACGACCCGATTCACCCTCCGAAGGTGTCTTGACAACACCTAGTCTCTACGACTAGGTAAGCCTACTATAAGGGGGAAACTGAAATAAAACACAAGAAATAACAGAGGATAAGGGCAATGATATAAATAACATACTGGCCGCTCGGCTTATACAAAATATAACTCCCTAAGACCCGGAATGTCACAGACACTCACAAGCTTCTAACACTACTGTAGCTCTACAAAAACTGGAAAATACATAAGAAAATCTCTACAATCTAGAACGGAAGGGGACTCAGAAGATTCTGCGGACGCGGCAGAAATTCCTTGCGGTCTCCTGGAATCAGTAGCAACTGTCACACCTCCTTTTTCCACTACCCCCGGATTAATGAAGGGTAATAAGGGTGTTTTTCCAATTAAAGTGACATTATTCGATTTTGGGATTTATTATTATTTTCAAAGTCGCCACCCGGATTTTTGACAATGTTCCGGGACACCATTTTGTTTTGAAGATCCCAACCCGAGGGAAATTTGACTCTGTTTTAATTTTGTTTGCTACCAGAAATCCGAGTAAGGAATTCTGTTAACCCAGGAGAAGGTGTTAGGCATTCCCGAGTTCCATGGTTCTAGCACGGTCGCTTAACTATTAATAGGCCTAATTATCTGATTATTCACGTATTTTAAACCTATTGCGCTTTTAGCCTTTTTCACTTGTTAGCTGCTTTCAATATTTATGGATTTATCTTGAAATAAGTCACGATGGCGTGCACTTATTTACTTTTGGACACATTATAACTACGCCACATGAAATACACCCGCAATTACAAAGTGTGATTTTTATTATAGTTTGAAGTTGAAGACGGGGACATGAGTTGTCGCACCCAAATATAGATTACGTGGTCAAGACTATGGTCATGACGGTTTTATAGTGCCTATTTGAGGCGATGTTCGTTTATTCTTTATGCTTTCCATTTGAGGGAGCATTTTTAGTTTTAAAATCAATTAGGACGTTTATTCATTTATCTTGGACAAGTTACGATGGCGTACACTTGTTGTTTTTTAGCGCACAGTTAAAACGTCACATGAAATGCACCCGTGATTGCTACGTGCATTTTATTAGTTGTTTAGAGTTAAGGGTCGGGGGCATGAGTTTCCATTCCCGAGTGTAGGTTAAGGTAATTTGAGGTAATACTCAATTTTTGTCAAGTTTCAAAGTAAAGGTGTTTATTCTACCTAAGGATTACCTAAAATGATGTTCAATAGCCTAAAGATAACATGTTTTGGGGCTATGGCCACATTTAAGCCCCAAATTGTATCACTTTAGGCCATCCTAATTAGGTCATTTGGACATGATTCGAAAAATAGTTAAGAACAAACATGCTAACACATCTCGCATCTATATGGTAATAAATAAGGCAAATTTGAATTGTGAATATAATGTTACATGTACAAGATTTCTTTACCATTTGATCTACTCCTATATACTAAACAAGAGTATTTATACATAGCTCATGGATCCAACATGGAACTTTGTCTTAAATTTTGTGACAGAACAGCCTTAAAAAATGAACTAGGCCATGGTTGCTTTTATTTAGAGCGGACAGTCTGAGAAAAAACCCGAATTTTAGATTCTATCTTTTGATAATCAATTTGAAACCCATTTGTGTTCAGTAGTGAGAAATTTACAGCGGATTTCGTAAATGAAAATACTCCCCATGCTAATTGACAATAGAAGAGAAAAGGATTGGTTACAGATTGTTTAACACAGTTAATGGGTCTAACATTCCAGGCCCCATAGCCTGAAATTCAGACACTATCAGCCTCAATTGGGCCATGTTCACGAGTCTGGCCCAGCTCGGGTGACCTTAGCAGGTTTGGCCCATGACTACTATAGTAATAAACGTTTCAGATTTAATAAAAATACAGTTGATCATAAATTTATATAGTTCAGTCCATATTTACAACTGGAAAAGGTGAAATGTATATAGAAGACTGTAGATATGCTATTACATTACTCCTAAACCATAATAATACCGATTTTTACTAATAGGAACAATAAAGAAGGGAAAACAAAACTAGTTGCTGCTCCTGTGCAAGCCAGCAAACATGTCCTTCGAAGACTTAAACCTTCATTTTTCAATGTTAATCTAAAATTATAAGTCCAAAGTTTGAGTACTTGGACAGTATTAATGACAGACCTTTGGGCATTTTGTGAGATGAATCTAGCCATAAAAGGAAGTTAGATTCAACCTTAGTGATGCCATAGGAGAACAAAATATGTTCATGCCTTTTTATGGGCTGAATCTAACCATAGAAAGGGTTAGATTCAAACCCAATAATATCACTTTGTTTAGATTCTTAACAGTCATCTTTATGTTATGCAACAGATTTTAGCAAGCATTTATTAAAATACTTTGACTACTATGGGCATTTTGAGGAGTGAACCCGACTATTTTGTGACTTCAGATTCACTTTGCTAAAGCTCCTTCTCATTACACACTTATATCCTTTGAAGGATAATTTTCAGCAAAGCTAAACTACCGTTATGCACTATCAATGGGGTGAATTTTACTATTAGGAAGTCAGATTCATCTACCCTAGTGCTAACTTAACATAATTCCAAACCATATAGAGGCTTTCTTATTTAGGAATTTTAGAGGATGAATCTGACCATTCAAAGGTTCAGATTCCTCACTCTAATGCCTTTCTTAATTACATATTTTATACCCTTTAAAAAGGGTAAACTTCAGCCAACCATACTAGTGTTTGTGCACTACTAAGGGGTGAATTTGACCATCAAAAAGTAATATTCATCTACCCTAATGCCAATATCCTAAACTATCTAGAGACTTGCTTATTGAATCTCTTTATTGACCAAAGAGACTCAATCGAAAGCATATTTCTGCATTCTTATTGATAGAATCTGACCATAGAGAAGGTCAAATTCAACACCCTAATGCAGCTTGTTTCCTAATATAGAACTATGAATATTTATCACATTTATATACATATAATCTGAAGCAAACAATCATGCACCATCAGGAGAAATACTAACATCAAGAGATTACCTATCACACTCACAGAGTCATTATCATGCCAATAAACATCTACACAGTCACATCTAACAAAACAGAAACAGTAACTTCATTTATCAAGAACAGCTAGTTTTATACAGGGAGCAGAAAATGAGGATTCTAGTCTAAAATTTTCATTAAGAAGAGATGAGCTGATACATACCTTTTAAGAGAAAAACAACAAAGAGACTTGACCAAATAAAGGTCAAGTATGAACAATAAACAGCAAGAAGGAAGAGAAATCAGCAGCAGCAAACAGAAACCCAAAGAAAACCCAGTAGCCCAGCAAGAATTGATCCAGAAATCTTGAGTAAGAATGCTTAAAACTCCCAAAATCAGAGTCTAAAGTAAAAGAAGCAGAAGCTGAGAACTTGACCATGTATTTATGAACTTGATTCCAAGGGAAATCAGATTTTTCTTTGTTTTTCTACTAATACATTTTTTTGAAATTTTTGTTTATGAATGAGAAAATATTTTGGTTCTTTCTTTATTTTTTAGAATGTATTAGCAGCTAAGAGAGGTTGAAAGAATATTTTTCAGAGTGTCCCCCTAAATTTTTTTTTTTTTTAGTCTAAAAGGAGGGGGTCTATTTATAGGAGACTTGGGAATGAGATATCCTTTGGTATATTCCTAATTCATTAGATTGAAGAGGGTACATGTACAGCTGTCCACCCTATCGTTTTGGGACAACTGCACCTTTCCAGAACATTCCAGCCTTAGAAAAGACCCTTCTACCCTTAAAAATCTGATTTCCTAATCTACATTACCTGTTGTACCCCTTGGAGTCCCTGAATTTACCATTGGGTAATCAAGGTTAAACCCACTTGGGTTATTGTTTAACTCTAGTTACCTAACCCTAGTTATGTTCTTTAGATGACCACTAGTTGTTTTTTTAACCAAGGTTAGGTCAACTAATTAAGTTAATTGATTAAAGCTCCTATTAGTCAAACTAGGTTTAGCTTGCTAATTAAGGCAAGTCAATCAGCTTAACTCCTTAACCTAAGTTAACTGATTCAATTTGGTTAATTCAACTTGATTAACTAAAATCAGAAACTTGACTAACTATTAAGCCTAGGTTAACTAATTTTAGTTGATTAATCCTGAACTAACTATCTTAGAAAACTTTTAGGATTTAGTTAACTACTTAAGAGACTATTAGACTAGGTTAAAACTATTAAACAAGTGATTATAGAAAATTATTGCTAACTAAATTAGTCTTGATAAGTCTAGGTGAAACCCTGACCAAACATTGTTTTAGAACTGAGTTTTAGCCTAATTGGTTGATTAGTTTCAGGTTAATTAACTACTTTAGATTAATTAGGTTGAACTTCTTAGACTTAGGTCAATTGTATTATTACTTAGTTCCAATGTACACTTAATTAGTCGTGTATAATTGTCTCTTCATTACCTAATTAAACTATTACTTGATCGATTAATAATCTATTGAAACTAAAGTTGAAACCAAAAGAAAGCAAAAAAGACAGAAAGTATAATTAGTATAGGCACGCCTATTCAACAAACAAAGCTAACAATTCAATTAAACCAACAACATGTTATTTAAACAAAAAAGTTCATGAACTCCTAAACCAAATCAGTAATCAATCCTTAAAACAAGAGACTTAATGGTTGAGGAAAAATGGGGAAAGAGGGGGAAAACAGTCCGAGAAAACATAAGAAATCCCCAACTAGTGAACAACTTAGACAACAAGGCACATATTAGGTATGCATGCATATTTAGAACTAAACAGGCCAAGAAAATAAGATATTCAACAAAACCAATCTCAAACCAACGACTTCAAACTAATCGGCTAAGATAACATGAATCTAAAATGGTTATTATATAATCAACTCATGCATTTAAAGATATAAACTAAATCAAGAACAAACAAATACTAGATGAGAACAGTACAACATAAACACATGTATCAAAACAGTGAGGCATATGATTTAATTTTTCTTAAAACGAAGAAATGTTAGAAAAAAAGGGGGGAGGGATACCCCCGGGGTGTTGACGAATTCTGGAGGGGTTTGAAAATGGCTCAAACCCACATGAATCAATAGCTCTCATTAAGAGCTATTGACTCAT
>ML319817.1:0-33813 GCA_005239505.1 Nicotiana paniculata
TATATAATTTCCCAACTCCACTCAGTGAATTGACCAAAATGCCCTCGGGCCCACGTGCCCGGAATCCGAAATTTCTCAAAAATAAATTCTACCCATAGACTTACTAGCTCAAATATACTATTTACTCTAAATTCCATGCTCAAATTCGTGGTAGAAATCCAAAAATAAAATTTCTATGTTTTTCCTCCAAAAATCCCAATTTTTATACAATTTTCATGTTTTAATCCGTGCATATACCTTATATTTAACTTGAGATGAGAAGGAATCACTTACCTATTGATGCTTGACGAAAATCCCCCTTTGAAATCCTCCAAAAATCACCCCAACCATGAGAAAGATGAGGAAATGGTCAAAATCCCGTTTTAAAATAGTTCACTGCCCAGACCAACCCTCTATGCGATCGCACTCCTATAGTCGCGATCGCATAGGCAAATTCCCAGAAGCCTCTAAACTACATTGTGGCGATCGCACATTTAACCTCACGATCGCACAAGCCATAAGCCTGAAGCCTCATTTTTTCCCTCTGTGCGATCGCATACACTTTCCTGCGATCGCACAAACCAAAATCCAGCAGCCTCCCAAATTGCACAGTGCGATCGCGGACCCTCTCATGCAATCGCAGTGTGTAAATATCTTCTGCTCTCACACCAGAAAAACCAGCAATCCTCACAAGGCACGAATCGACCCGTTGAGCATTCGAAATATGCCCGAAGACCCCGAGACCTCAACCGTTCAAACTTTATGAACTTAGAAATTTCCAACTTCTACATCTGGTGCCGAAACCTATCAAATCACGTCCGATTGACCTCAAATTTTGCACACAAGTCATGTTCGACATTACGGACCTGCTCCAACTTCCGGGATCACATTCCGACCCTGATATCAAAATTTTCACTTCCGGTCGCATTTCTCAAAAACCTTCAAATTTCTATCTTTAGCCAAATGACTTCAAAATGACCTACGGGCATCCAAATTCACTTCCGATCGCGCTCCCAACTACAGAATCACCATACGAAGCTATTCCCAGACTCGGAATCCCAAACGGTCATCAATATCACTAAAATGCGCTTCAAGCCAAACTTAGGAAATTTCTTCTGAAATGCTGACTTCCACAATATGCGCTGAAACGCTCCTGGGTTATCCAAAGCCCGATCCGGACATACGCCCAAGTCTGAAATCATAATACGAACCTGTAGGAACCTTCAAATCCTGATTCGGAGGTCGTTTACTCAAAATTCCAATCTTAGTCAATTCTCCAACTTAAGGCTTCCGAATTGAGAATTTTCTTTCCAAATTAACTCTAACTTCCCGAAATCCAATTCCGACCATGCCCACGGGTCATAATACCTGAAATAAAACTGCTCACGGCCTCAAATCGCTGAACGACGTGCTACAGCTCAAAATGACCGGTCGGGTCGTTACATATAATATATGTATAATTTATATATTATATATGTATAATTATATATTCTCAATGTATAAACTATTTATATGGTTAGAAAGAGTAATCCATAAATATGGACGACTAATTTGTTTTTTGGTAATTAACTTTTCTTTATTTACCAAGTAAATATGTACAAGCAGATCGAAACAAAACTAGATCAGGTTTGGACAGACGGCCCCAAGCCTGTATCTTCATATCATTCTAATACTTCTATCCCTATTGATGTACTATATTACCTACAAATTTAAGGGTAAAAATTCAACTCAGTCATCTTCCTTCGTAGCTTAACATATGAGGCACCTCGACAATACACCCAGGGGCGGATCCACCTTTATGGGTAGGGTGGTATGACACCCACTCGATTGGTAAAATTATCATATATTTATGTGTAAAAAATTCAAACTAGGTTAAATATATGATCCTGCCAGCCCCATCCGCAAACTAGACAGAGGTTCCATGACTGGTAGACCTTTTTGAAAGCTTTTCTCGTATGTAAAATTCAAGATGGAATTTATCTTGAACCTTGTATAACTTTCCTTTTTTGTTGTGCTTTTTATTTCTTTTCTCCCATTCATTTTCCTTTTTGGCTACCTCCCAATTTCATATTTGTCATTTTTTATTTTTATTGTTTCTCTCTATTTTATTACTTTATCTATGATATTTAGCAAGAACACTCAAACAAGAGTCTCCAAAATTCAAAAATTATAATATAAGTGTTTCTCTTAATCTCAAATCTTTAGTTTTCTTTTTTCAAAATCAAAAAAACTTGAGTCTTGATTTAGATTGAGATCAAAATTAATTTATAATATCTTTTTTTTTATAACATAAAAATTTATGTTATTCTACGATTGGTAAATACAATTTAAATATCTTTAGTAATAAATTATGATAAATATTTCGCAAGCATTAGATTTATGATTTTAATTTTTGAGATCTTGTAGTTTATCTAATTCCGCATTTTTTATGGGGTATAATTTATCTATTGAAGATGTTTTTTTTTCTTATTCTGATCGGTGGAGTTCCCTTATTAAAGATTTTATTTTACTTGTGAAAATTTATTTTTAGCATACAAAAAATGTAGTTCCTTAGTGACATTATTGATTTTACTTTTTTATTAATAATAAAAGTGTGATTCCTTCTTTAAAATATTAATTATATTTGCTTCTTAATGTGTGAGATGTAATTTTCATACGACAATAATAACATGTATACCCAATGACATTTCATAAGTAGGGTCTGAAAAATTAATGTAATTTTTATATTTTACAAATAAAGTGCTTATTAAATTGCCCAAATAAACTAAAAAATGAACCGGACAATCGTTCCGAACAAACTATATATTAATAGTTATTAAAAGGTGTACATTAAAGAAAATTTTGGCATCCGCCACCTTTAAATCCTAGATCCGTCTCTGAATACACCTCATGAATAATGTGTCTTACTATACTCGTCATTGTTTTGCTCTTTCCTTGGAACATTCTCATATTCCTTTCTATCCATATAGCATAGATTGTTACTGCCAACGCCATTATGTAAATATGAGCTTCAGTAGTTTTTCCTTTCCCCTATTTTATAGCCCATTCCTTTTCAACTTGCCATGCCATAGGTTTCCTAGCCAAACCTTACCAATGCAGAATCTTCTTCCATTTAGCAGCTGAGACTGTACACTCGAAAAATAGATGTTCTTTACATAGCATACACCTTAGATCCCCAAGCTGCTTCCATTGTGCCAATCTGTTATTCAAAGCCAGATATAATATAAAGATCCATCTAGGTGACCCTTCATTGTTGCATATAAATCGTCTCCATTCAACCTTAGAAAATTCCCCTCTCAATTTGTTATAAATCACCTTTGTAGAGAACTGTTGCATACACTGTATATCATCCTCCATGTAACTTGCATTTGTATAAGTTTTCTTAGCCTTCAATATTTTCCTCACCAACCATGAAGCCTGTGTTGCTCGTGCATTCCAAACAGCTCCATCTTTTATATAGTAGTTATGGATCCATTGGACCCATAGCTTGTCTTTATTTTGGCAAAGATTCCAGAGCATTTTACAAATGGCAGCCTTGTTCCAAGTACACATATCCAAGAAGTTGAGTCCCCATACTGTCTTAGGATAGCATAGTTTGTCCCATGCCATTAATGCTTTCATGGACATGTCTGCACCCCTTGTCCAAAAAAATCTTCTACACAGTGAGTCAATTGTCTTCACCACTTTCTTTGGCAAGACGAATACCTGAGACCAAAACACCTATACCGAGAATAGGACATATTTGATCAACTGGACCCTACCAGCATAGCTGTAACGACCCGACCGGTTGTTCCGAGAGTTTTAGCCATGTTTCTCCCATTTCTGCTTCATTATGTGTGGCTTAGCTCTTTTATGTTGTGTTGGGTTGGTTGGCTCGGGTTCGGAGTGAATGTGGAGAGAAATGAGGCATTTAGTCTCTTAAGTTGGTTATTTAGTTGCAAAAGTCAACCGGAAGTTGACTTATAGGTAAATAATCTCGAAATTTGGTTTTTATGATTCAGATAGCTTCTTTAGGTGATTTGGGACTTAGGTGTGTGTTCAGAATGTTATTCGGAGGTCCGTGGTAGAATTAGGCTTGAATTGGCGAAATTGAATTTTTGGTGATTTCCGGTCGGCAGTGAAAAATTGGTTATCAGGGTCGGAATAGAATTCCGGAAGTTGGAATAGGTTCGTGATGTCGTTTGAGATGTGTGCGCAAAATTTCAGGTCATTCGGGCGTGGTTTGGTTGGCTTCGGCATCGTTGGCGAATTTCGGAAGCTTAGAAATCCTTAGGCTTGAATTTCGAGTTAATTTGGTGTTTAGGTGTTGTTTTGTGTGTTCCGAGGGTTCGACTAATTTCGGGTGATGTTATATGAGGTGTTGGTATATTTGGTTGAGGCCCCGAGGGGCTCGGGATAATTTCGGATGGCCATTGGGGAGTTAGAACTTTGAAAAATCTGCTGGTGCTGCTGCTAATTCTGGTTTTCCGCACCTGCAGAAGGGTGATTGCAGGTGCGCGATCGCAGGTGTGAAGTTTGGGTGGCCTGGAGTCTTATCGCAGAAGCAGATGGAGTGTCGCACCTCCGAGCCCGCAGGTGCAGAGGGTCGATCGCAGGTGCGGACTGGGGGGCCTTAAGTGAAGTCAGCAGATGCGGACATTTGGTCGCAGATGTGGAGACTGCAGATGCGGTAATTGGACCGCAGATGCAAAACCCCAGGGCAAAAAGGTATATAAGGACCCCTTCACGAATTTTAGCCATTCTTCATCATTTTTCATACGGGTTTGGAGCTTTTGGGAGCAATTTGAAGAGGGATTCAAGGGGTTCTTTGTGGAGGTAAGTTACTTGAGCCTAAAACTTGATTCTATAGTAGATTTTGACTGATTAAGCATGAAATTTGTGGGGTTTAAGGGTAAAAATTGGGGGATTAGGGCTTGAAATTTGAGACTAAGAATTGGGTGATTGAGGGGTCAAGCGAAGTTAGTTTTTGATGAATTTGGTATGCATGGACTCGTGAGAGAATAAGGATTCTGGTGATGTGAATTTTATCGGATTCCGGGGCATGGACCCGGGGTCGAGTTTGGCCAATTTCGGGATTTTTTATGTAATTTGATTATTTTCGCATGGGTTTTGTTCCTTTAGCGTATATTGATGTTATGAATCTGATTTTGAATAGATTCAGGGCAATTTGAGGCCGAGTCGAGCGACAAGGGCATCGCGGAGTAGATTTTCATCCGGTTTGAGGTAAGTAATAACTGTAAATCTTGTCCTGAGGGTATGAAACCCCGGATTTCACATCATTTCACTATTTTGAAGTGGCGCACATGCTAGATGACGAGCGTGTGGCGTGCATCGTTAGGGATTGTGACTTGGTCCGTCCCGTAGCAACTATTAAGTTACGTATTTGACTGAAAACTATATGATATTTTGTGTTTTAGAAAATATTACTATGTTTTGGGCTGGATGCCATATTTGGGCCTCGTGCCAAGTTGTGTAGACCCTCAGGTGCTTTTTCTACTATTTCCTCACTGTATGTTTTAAGATTTGCTATCAGTCATGTCGTGTTCTACTGATTTCATAACTCAGTCATATTTACTCTGTTTTGTTGCATAAAATGGTATTTTGGGGCTGAGCCCTCTGTTTTATTGATAGCCCGAGTGGCTTGAGAGGTTCCTGACTGAGTGAGGCCGAGGGCCTGTGTTGTGACGATATCATGGGATTGGGCTGCGCGCCACAGCATGTTGTACTGATTTATGATATATTAGAGGTCGAGGGCCTGATTGATTATGCCACGAGATGGCTTGTTATAGCGCTTGGGCTGTAGGAGCCCCTCCGGAGTCTGTACACCCCCAGTAAGCGCAGGTACCTACTGAGTGCAAGTGCCGAGTGACGAGTGATGGGAGGCATGAGTAGCTGTGAGATTGCCCGAGGGGCTGATTATGAGTGATTGTGAGGTAGCCCGAGGGGCTGATTATGAGTGATATTACGCCCGGGGGGGTTATGATTCATGTTTTTTCTGCCCGAGGAGCTATTTATGATTTTCATTACTTTTACTCTAAACTTCTTGAACCTCTGTTAAAACTATTGGAAAGATATTCTCAAATGATTTTTACTGAAATCGAATTTTAAGCGAGATGATTTGACTTATGGACTGTTTTGAAGGCAAGATGTATTTACTGTGAATTTATGACGTGGATTTATGTGTTTCTTGCTGCTCAGTTCTTATTTACTTTAATTACTTACTGAGTTGGCGTACTCACATTACTCCCCGCACCTTGTGTGCAAATTCAGGTGCCAGGGAATCAGAGTGAGAGTTGATCTTCCCCTTTTAGAGTGTTCCGGAGATTTGCGAGGTAGCGGCACGGCATCCGCAACCTTGCTTTTCTCCTTCCTACCTTTAAAGAATTTATTTCCTCACACTTAGAATATATTAAATAGACAGTATCATACGTTTATTTCTTTTAGTTTCTCATGACTAGTAACTCCAGGATCGGGTTGTGTTTAATGTTTTACCTATCTTTACTCGTTTAGTAATGTTTAAGCGGAAGTTTTATGAACTATCAGATTAGTAATGAATTAAATGGAAAGTTCTTCTATACTACAAGTAGTGATTTTGGCTAGCCTAGTACCGCGATAGGCGCCATTATGACCAGAGTGGTTTGTGGTCGTGACAATAGCTTAATAGTTTTGAGGTCTAGGAAGTGATTCTACCCATAATCTTCTCATGAAGTGGCTTGTATTGTAATATTTATGTCCTTTTAGTACTTAGGGGAACCCCTAGGTACCTAAAAGGCATCTCTCCTTTTGCAAATCCCAGCACCTGTATTATATTGTTCAGCTCTTCCTCATGTACTTCTCCAAAATAAATGGAGCTTTTGTCTATGTTTGCCTCTAGACTAGATGCTTTGGAGAACTTTTGAAAACATTCAAACACCATCTTTACAGATGCTACATCCCCTCTGCTGAATAATAGCAAGTCATCTGCAAAACTCAACTGTACAATGTTCAGCCTTTCACACTTAGGGTGATAGTTGAAATCAGATTGCCTCTTAAGTGTCTTCAAGATTCTAGTGAAATACTCCATGACTAACACAAACAAGAAGGGAGATATTGGGCCCCTTGCCTAAATCCTTTTTGGCAGGGAAATGGGCAGTAGGGTACCCATTTATGATGACCGGATATGAAACTGAGCTTATACATGCCATCTATCATTGTACAAATTTAGCAAGGAAGTGAAGATAAATGAGGATCTGTTCTATAAAACACCATTCAATTGGAGTCGTAGGCCTTTCTCATATTTATCTTAAACATGCAACTAAGTGATACCCCTTTATTTCCATTTCCCTTTACTAATTCATGACTCATTATAATATTGTCTGTGACCACTCTCCCTGGAACAAAAGTTGATTGGCCCGGATCAACAACATCATTCATTACATCTTGCATTATATGTATCAGTGCTTTATAGATGATTTTGTACAATATAGTACAGCAAGAGATGGGCCTAAACTCAGAGATTCTAGCTTGATTTTGTACCTTTGAGATCAGTGTTATAGTAGTGCAATTGATAGTTTTACACATGACCCCTGTATCAAAGAATTTCAAGACTGCCTTAGTAATCTCTTCCCCTACCACAGGCCAAGCTTTTTTGAAGAAACAAGCATTGAAGCCATCACACCCTGGTGCTTTAAGGTCGTCAATATCTTTGATAGCTTGGACCACTTCCTCTGCAGTTACATGTGCAATGAGGGCTAGTTGATGTTCTCTGCTCAGTACTCTTCCTTCTTGCATAATAATGGGATTTACAACTAGTAGTTGGGTAGCACTAGATCCTAGTAACTTCCCAAAGAACCTCAGTACTTCACTTTTTATGCCTTCTTGATCCTACACCATATTCCCCTCAGCATTGATTAAACTCTTGATCTTGTTTTATGCTAGCCTATTCTTCATGTTAGCAAAGAAAAAATCATTATTTGAATCTCCTAGTTTCAGCCACTGTATTCGAGCTTTCTGACGGAATATACTTTCTTCAATATTGCTACATTTCTCTAGCTCAGATTTTAATGCTCCTTCCTGATCAAATAATGTATGCCCAGGTACCCTCTTTTGAGTTTGCAGATCTGCTAGTTGTTGTCTTAGCCGACTAACTTTCTCGCTTACCCCCATTAAATTCTGCTCGATTCAATTTCTTCATCTCATGTTTAACTACTTTCAGCTTCTGCCAGATTTTACTCATACCAAACCCATTATTTCTTTGGTTCCAAGCTACTGCCACTGCATGGAGAAAACTCTCATGTTCAGCTAAGCAATTACATGGAGGCCTAGATCCTCCATGTAATGCTTCTTCAAGCTTGATACATAGGGGGGAGTGGTCTGAAAAATTTGAATCCATGATGTTAACCTCCAAGTGGTGATATTTGATAACCCATTCTGAGTTGACCAGTGCTCTATTCATTTTGCTGTAGATATGAGTATTTGTCCAAGTATACTCTCTCCCCACTGATTGCATTTCAGTCATTCCAGTATCAAAGAGATAGTCACTAAAATCCTTAGTTTCTATTTCAGTGACAAGATTTCCATACTTCCTATCTTCAACATGTAATACTGCATTATAATCACCCATGAAAAGCCAAGGGCCCTGTTGTGAACTCTGTATACTCTTTAAAGCTTCCCACAACCCTCTCTTGTCTTCTATTTGTGTGCAAGCCATACACAACTGTAAAATGAAAATCCATGCCCAAGTTACACATTGTAACTCTTCCATGAATAAACTATTCTGCCGTCTGCTCAACATCAAATTTTATAGCGTTTTGATCCCATACTACCCAAATCCTGCCTCTCCTATTGTGGTTGTAGTTGTGGCACCAACTCCATCCATTCATTATTTTCCTTAGAATTGCTGCACCATTTTTTTTCTTTGACCATATGCTCTATTATTGCTATCATTACTATATTATTATTCTTTATAAACCTCTTTAACTCCTTTTGCTCATAGGTCTTATTAAGACCTCTCACATTCCATGTAGCTAACTTCATGTGGGAATAAACATATGCATATCATTTTCAGCCTCCCATTGTCTTCCTCCACTCATTCTTGTGGTATTTATCATCCCTTCTTCTTCCAACAATATATTAAGTCTACTCTGAGGATCAAATCCATTCACCACTTCAACAAGTTTCTCTCTCCCTACTGGTACAGTAGGAGTAGTTTTACCTTCACCAAAATTATTACGATGTCATGTATTATAGCTCCATTTTGTAGCTGTTTCGAACTATTTACCATTGGCCTCCTTGTGATTGATCAACTTCATCATTGGATTCTTTGCTTGTTCCTTGTATCTCATTTTGCTTTCCTTCAATCTGTTTCCCTTTTGCCTTTTCCCCTTGCATTTATGGGACATTCTGTCCCTCATTTACTTGAACGTTTCCTGTGCTTCTCACCCACTCTTGCTTTGGTTTGGTAGCTCCACCTCTTTGCTGCCCTGCAAGTGGCTTCTTATTCTGAATTAAATTGCATGAATGGCTAGCCTGTAAGCAAGTATGGAAATACTCTGGTACCCAATCATATACTATCTCTTGGTCATAAACATCTCCAGTCGAATCTTTGATCTTAATAGTCTTTGGTAAGAGCCTAGTGACATCCATTTCCACTAATAATCGAGCATATGAAACCCTTTCCACTTTTGTTGTGCATTCATCTGCATAAACAGGAACTCCAAGTCCACTTCCAATCCTGCTTAGTGTCTCCCTTTCCCAGCAACTTGAAGGCAAGTTCTGCAGTTTCACCCATAGAGCGATCGTTTGCAAAACTTCACTATGAAAATTAAACGTAGGTACACAAGATTTTATGATAATTAGTTTTCTATTTATCGTATATGGTCCAGAGCATAGAACAACGTCTTTATCTTTCAAATTATTGAAGCGAACTACAAAGTATCCATCATTATGGTAAAATACCTTTGGCTTTGAGGCAAAATTTCATGTTACAGCAATAAATCTTTCTAGGGCCCCAATAGTCGGATCCTCTCCCACAACATATAGGATTAGGGCTTGCCTCCATTTTGAGCTACCTTTTTTAATTTTCTCTTTATTAAACTCAACAATCTTATCTCCATCTTGTATGGTTGGGGCGATATATGTAAGATTCATCCCCCTTGCTGCCATTTTGTTCCTATTAAAGAGCGTTGCCCGGTCCCTCTTCTCCCCTGGATGTTCAATAGGAAGCTTATTTTGTTCTTTATTCGCATCAATTTGTAAACCCCAGGGTCAATACACAGGCCAATTGCTCCTCCTCCCATTGATAAGCCCCTCTTGCTCGAACCTTCACCTCCTAGTATAGCAATTTGGATTTCCCCTACTTTGGATCCCGTTAACGGCTGATTGCTTAGGGTTTTTCCTTGGATAACCACTCCTACGTTTGCAGGTGGCGTTTGCAATAGCGTAATCCGTTGTTGTTCCGACCCCGGCTCTGCAACTCGTATACCCCCAATTGGTGTACCACTAGGTGTTTTCAGTCTAGTGTTACTTTATTTCAATTTATCTATGCTACGAACTCCCAGAGCTTCTTTGATTACCTCCACTGCATGTCTAGCAGCTATTTTGGTAGCTTTCGGATGCCCTCTAGGCATCTCCAACCACTGCGCATGTTAGCTCACCTAATCGTACGCCGAGAGAGAATTTTCTAGAGAAGTTGGGCTAGAGAATTTACAAAGAAGTTGGACTATTTATGTAAACATCCATTAAATATGGTGTTATTTTACTTGTAACCATTTTTTAATTTTTTGTGATTTGATGATTCGTCATTTCACTTAAACATGGGGATAACAATAGTACAAGTAAACGAAAAAAGTCAACCTTAACTAAGTTTGTTAGGTGGCGCTTTACCTCTCATATGGAATTTTTCGACGCGAATCTGAATTTAATCGGGTTCCAGTACCGAACACCAAATGAAAAATAAAAAAAAAACTAAGTTCTCATATAAATATAAAGAAAGATGACATGACTATGAATTTATCCATGTGGGGAATGCATGAAAGTCCCACATTGCCTAAAGCAATTTTACGGGCCTTTTAGTTCTTGTCTATTTTATGCGTTTTATTAAGAACACAATAAAGTGCATGTGCAAATATTTGTATAAATATATTTTATTATTGAAATTATACGTAAATCTTACCCCTACCTTCAAGAAGGTAGAAAGACTTTTTTCAGTTGACCCTTGGCTTAAGAAAGATAAAAAGAATGGCTACAACAAGCACACAAATCAAAAAATACAAGTCAAGGAATACGAAAATACAAAGTTAATACTACGTACTGCAATCAAAAAGCCAAAACGAAAGCAATAACATGTAATAACAGAAGTCAAAGAATACGAAAATACACAAATAACACTAAGTCATGTATTAAAATTACTGTTACAAACAATGATAACGACTCGAATACCTAATACTTTACCTTTATTTTAGACTATAAATTTTAAAATTCCTTCTTTATTTCATAAACTTCGTGCTAGGCAAAGTCTGTTTACATATGGGAGGAGGGAGTAAACTATATATCTTACTTGTAGAAAGTGAAAATGTCTTAAAAAGAAGGAATCTCACATTTTCCCATAAAACTTGTGGGGCTCTCAGCCAACTGCCTAGCTGCAACCTCTGAAGTTATCACAAGTAAAATAGCCAAAGCAAAGCTTAGAAGCATAAATGCTTTTAGTTCCATTTCTTTTTCTTGCTTGAAAACTATATAACTACTACTTTAGTTTGTGATGTGAGGGAATTAATGAACATTTTGCTTCTGTTTATAGCATCATCATCTGAACATTTTGCGGGCTAAGATTAAATATTACATTAATATAATACCAGAAATGTTATTGAGTTGGTAGCTGGATATATAGATTGTTTATTAGACTCAACTTCATAAAGCACCTTCAAAATGTTTCTTTGTATTTGTACTGGCCCTGATTAAATTTGAAGTCGCACTGGAAAGCAGGAGCGGAGGGAGAGTATTAATGAAGAGTTCGGAGGAACACAGTAGTTTTGGCGTTTTAGGGTCATAAAACTGGAATTTCGCCCGATTTCCAGATTTTCGTGTGCTATACCAAGCCATCTGCATGCATCCAGGCGATCAGACTCGAACCACCTAAACTTTTGTAGGGCCATCAAAAATGACCTAAATAACAAAGGTCATCGCCTCGCCATGACCGTTCCTACTTTTTGGTGTTTTAGGGCCATAAAACTGGAATTCCACCTGATTCCCAAATTTTCATGTACTGTGCTCACGCCATCTGCATGTATATGGGCGACCAGATCCGAACCGGCTAAAATTTTGCCAGACCATAAAAAATGACTTGTTCCTCGTTATTTGATATTTTCGGGCCATAAAACTAGAATTTCGCCGAATTCCTAGATTTTTGTGTACTATAGCCCACGCCATCTACATGTATCCCGATGATCGGACCCGAACAACCTAAAATTTTGCGGAACATAAAAGACGACCTAAGGAACAATAGTCATCACCTGTCCATGACCGTTCCTCTTTTTAGGCATTTTAGGGACATAAAATTGGAATTCCGCTCGATTCCCAGATTTTTGTGTTATAGCCCATACCATCAGCATGCATCCGGGCGGCCGGACCCGAACTGACTTACGTTTTATCGGACCATAACAAACGTCCTAAGGTACAACAGTCATCGCCTCGCCATGACTGTTCCTTGTTTTTTGATATTTTAGGGCCATAAAACTAGAATTACACCTGATTCCCAGATTTTCGTGTGTTATAGTTGTGATGACCCAAAAGGTCATCCCGTGTATTTCTAGCTAATTATGTATTCCGAGGTCGTGAAAACCTCCTTCTATCTCACCTAGATTCACGTGCGCATCTCGGGCATATAGTCGGGAAGCTTTTATGTGAAAAATTGATTAAAATGATAATTTTGTATTAGAAATTTGAATAAAGTTGACTTCGGTCAACGTTTTTGGTAAACGGATCCGGATCCGTGATTTGACGGTCCCGAGGGTCCGTAGGAAAATATGGGACTTGGGCGTATGACCTGAATCGAATTCTGAGGTCCCAAGACCGAGAAATGAATTTTAAAAGAAATTATTTTCTGAAAAATATAAGAGATTTTGAAAATGAAATTCTATGTGAAACCTGTGGTATCTGGCCCGTATCTTGGTTCTGGAGCCCGGTACAGGTTTGATACAATATTTGTGTCATATCTGTAAAGTTTAGTAAGAAACAGACTTCATTAGATGTGATTCGGACCTTAAATGCAAAATTTGATGTTTAAAGAAGTTTTGAGGAATTTCATTGATTTTTTGGTTCAATTCATCATTTTATTATCGTTTTATGTGGTTTGAAACCTCGAGCGAGTCCATGTTAGGTTATATGACTTGTTTGTGTGATTAGACGGGAACCCGGAGGCCTCAGGTATGTTTCGGATGGGCTACAGGTTATTTTCTTCCAACTTTGAACTGCTGTCTTCTGGTGTCTGAAGTCCTTCATCGCGATTGCAGTGTTTCCTTCGCGATCGCGATGTGTCTTTGCTGGTCGCCCAAAACTTCCTCTTCGCGATCGCGTAAAGGCCTTCGCGATCGCGTAGCTCCACATTTTTCCCTTCCGCGTTCGTGTGAGCATCTTCGCGATCGCGTTGTACAATCCAGGCAGCCTTCCTTTTTCCTCTTCGCGTTCGCATAACTGCATTCGCGATCGCAGAAGATAATCTACTCCTTATACGCGATCGCATAAGTTATTTCGCGATCGCGTAGAGCATTTTAAGCCAGTAACCATTTCCTTCTATCCGATCACGTCTCGTTTTCCGCGATCGCGATGATCAAAGCACCTAGTCAGAATATAAGATTACCAAAAATCGGGGTTTCACCATTTTTGATATAGTTTGACTTCTAGAACTCGGTTTTGGGCCATTCTTTGAGGGTTTTTCACACAAATCGAATGGGTAAGTGTTATTCCACTAGAATTAATTATATTTCATGAATTAATTCTTGTTTCCATCATTTAAATTGTGTTTTTGGTTGAGGAAGTTGTGGGTTTTGAAAGAAAACTTCAAAAATGTAAAATCATGATTTGAAAGACAAAATGTTATCGGAATTGGATAAATTTAGTATGCGTGAACTCGTATCGGAATGGGTAATCATAATTTGTAAAATTTGTCGGGTTCCGAGATGCGGGCCCAGGGGTCGACTGTTGGATCGATTTTCATAATTTTGTAAAGTTTGAAACTTTATTGTTCGGGATAATTCCTTATAAGTTTTATGTGTATTTTGAAGTTGTTTTAGTTGATTTTGAGTCGTCCAGAGGTATTTTTGCCCTAGAAGTCTATTTTTGAGTACCGAGTTATCGTCTTTGAGGTAAGTATCTTGCCTAACCTTGTGTGGGGGAACTACCCATTAGGATTGAGTCTTCTTTGTTGTGTGTAGTCCCTGTATACGAGGTGACCAGTGCGTACTCAGACTTATTTTCTACTAGACTGACCTTTAGGATTCGTAGGTTCTTATGTTACCTGTGTATGAGTTGTAATTGTTACATTTGAATCCTTGGTTGTTAATTTCATCCTTTCCTGCTTAAATTAAAATTACTTGCTTTTGTACCTTTGTTGGATATTTGATCTTAATTGACTTAATTGAATATCTTACCGCTTTTATCTACATGCTATACTTGCTTCCTAAAACTGCCAAATTGACTATACTAGTGTTATCTAGCTTTATCTTTGTTTAACCGTAGTTAGAACATCCGTTCGTTGGTGTCAAGAATTCATGTGAGTCTTACATTGTGCTTTATATGATTTTTCCCTTATGTGATACTTGGATCTAGTTGATAAACATTTATGTTGTTGGTGTTTTCTTGATGTTGCCTATTATTGGGCCCTTGTTTGAGCTGAGTTTTATTTCGTAAATTTAATTGTTGAGGCGAGATTGTTTATAGTTGTTTACCTTGCCGGGATGATTTTGTCTCATTGTTGACTCCCTTGCCTAGTATGATTTCTATTGTTGTTTATTCTGTTAATGATATTGTTTGCATTGTTGACTCCCTTGCCGGGATGTTGTAATTTATGGTTCTTATTGTTGATTCCCGGATGTTGTTATTTATGGTTCTTATTATTGATTTCCCTTGATTAAATTGTTGTTTATTTATTTATTGCACGAGGGGGAATTTCGTGCCGAGTGTTTGTGAGGTTATGCACTAGGGGACATTCTGTGCCGAGTGTTTATTTATTTATTGCACGAGGGGGCATTCCGCACCGAGTGTTTATTTATTTATTGCACGAGGGGCATTCCGTGCCGAGTGTTTATTTATTTATTGCACGAGGGGACATTCGATGCCGAGTGTTTGTGAAGTAATGCACGAGGGCAGTGGCGAAGCCAGGAAATTCAATAAGGGTGTTCAAACATTTGTCATTGGGCTATATAAGGGTGTTCAAAGTCTATTTTTAATCAATAACAAGTAATATTTTACCTTATACAAAGTATAATTTTCTGGCGAAGGGTGGTCAGTTGACCACCCTTGAAGGAACGTAGCTTCGCCCCTGCATAAGGGGACATTCCGTGCCGAGTGTTTATTTATTTATTGCACGAGGGGACATTCCGTGCTGAGTGTTTATTTATTTATTGCACGAGGGGATATTCCGTGCCTAGTGTTTGTAAGGTTATGCACGAGGGGACATTCTGTGCCGAGTGTTTATTTATTTATTGCACGAGGGACATTTCGTGCCGAGCGTTTGTGAGGGTATGCACGAAGGGACATTCCGTGCCGAGTGTTTATCTATTTATTGCACGAAGGGACATTCCGTGTCGTATTTATGCATTATTATTTCCGTTGTTCCTGTTTGCTATTTGCTGCACTTGTTTTGGTGAGGATGAAAGTAAAGCACGAAGGGTGATGTCGTGCACTTGTTTTGGTGAGGATGAGAGTAAAAACACGAAGGGTGATGCCATGCACTTGTCTTTGCATTTTATTCTATTGTTCTAAATTTAGATATTTCTACTGATCTCTTACTGCATTTATTGGGATATTCCTCCTGTACTGCATGGCAAATTTCTAAGTTACGGACTGAGTTCCCGTGGATAAATCTTGAGGTGATTTTGATCAAGGGATTTTATTGAAAAGTATTATTGAAAAAGAAATAGTTTTGAAATGATTATATTTGAATGACTTTTACATCAAAGGTATATTTGAAAAGCACTAGTCTTGCCTAAAATGATATTTGGAAGTCATTTATTGGGAAAGCATCCTTGAGAAGTTTCATATTTTGAAAGAAACTATGTTTTACGAAATTCTCTCTATAAATATACTTATATCTACTTTTGGAGAAAGTATGTTTTCAAAGGAAACTCTTCTATACAAAAAATGATTTTATTTGTAAAAGTTTTTCATATGAACTGTTGTTTAAAGATTTTTACTAGTTATGGATTTTAATGGCTAAGGCCCTGTGTGAACAAACCGGTGTGGAGTTGAGTTATTGGTGTTCTCTATTGTATTGTGTTTCCATTCGATTCGGCTTGTTTTGCTATCCATCTTTTTGTGTATTTTTGTGTTGTTTCGCGATTGATTTCTGTAATTTCCTTCCGCTTTATATTTCATTGTCGTAAATTATTCCGTGAAGCCTTAGGTAGATGTAAATGTTCGGTCATTGCTATATTCGTGTTATTTATTTATTAGACCAGTGGTGTCTTGACTAGTCCTCGCCACTACTCGACCGAGGTTAGTTTTGATACTTACTGGGCACCGCTGTGGTGTGCTCATACTACACTTCTGCACATTTTTGTGTGCAAATCCAGGTATTTATTATAGTAGTTGTGTGGATGATTACCGAGGAGACTCAAGGTAACCTGCTGGTGCATTCGCAAGCGTCACAGTCACCTTCTTTGTATTTATTATTTATACATTGTTGGATTTATTTCCAAAAATTTGTACTTAGAAGTTGTAGAAGATTCGTAGAGCTTATGACTTGTATTACCGGTTTTGGGAAAGTTTTTACATTATGTTGAGATTCTATATCAAGACTGTTAGTTTTCCTTTTATTATTGTTGTTATTCTGTAACTACTAGGCTTACCTAGTCCCTAAGACTAGGTGTCATCGCGATACCCAACAGGGAAAAATTGGGTCGTGACAAGTTGGTATCAGAGCTCTAGGTTCATAGGTGCTACGAGTCATAAGCGACTTTACTAGAGTCTTGTGGATCGGTACGGAGACGTCTGTACTTATCTTCGAGAGGCTACGGAACTATTAGGACAATTTCACTTTCTTCATTCCTATCGTGCGAGTTTATTGGTCTTGAAGTTTGAAATTATCGTTCCATTCTCTTGCCGATGGTGAGGACACGAACGTCGGTTCCTGATGATGTTACCCCGAAGCAAGTGTCACAAGGGTCAGAGACAGGGGCCAACGAGGAGCACGTTCCGCATTTGAGATGCCTACCAGAGCAGCCGTTGAGGAGTTCTCGTTTGGGAACAAGTAGTGGAGGTACCTGTTGCTACCCTGGACTTTAGGAGGCCTAGGCATAGTTTTGAGTATAACTAGTACATTGACTCAGGCAGGGTTGATTCTAGTGCACCAGTTGCTTCACAGATCCGGGGAGGAGTTCATACTCCCACCGTCTCCACTCTAGAGCAGTGTGATCATGTTGGTCAGGTTCGAGTTGTCATGGTAACACGACATGTGGTTTCAGTTCAGCCGTGGTTAGGGTAGCAGCAGCGAAGGAAGAATACCTTAGACTTGAGAGGTACTGGAAGTACCACCCTCCTATCTTTCAGTGGATTGGTGGCAGATAATACCCAGGGTTTTCTGGAGGAGTGTCACTATATTTTTCGTACTTCGGGTATTGGGGTGACTAGCGAGATCGCTTTTGTCACGTCTCAGGTTCAGAGTAGTGGGATGATCAGTGGTGGCGGCGTATGAGTTGGGGTAACCGGCCCGAGTTAGCTTCACTAGCATGGGTTCAGTTTTCGGAGATGTTTTGAGGGAGGTTGCACCTCAGTTCCTTCGGATGTACGGCGCGTGGAGTTTCAGCAGTTGCGTCAGGGCGCTATTTCACTATTGGAGTATGTCGTTAGATTCAATGAGTTGTCCAGATATACACCTCGTTTGGTTGCTTCATTTAGGATAGGATTCCGTAGAGTTTTTGAGAGATTCATACATGATATTCGATTCAGCGGGACTCGAGAGTTAGAGTAGGATGCCTCATTTCAGCAGGTAGTGGGGATCGCTCGCCGGTTAAAGAGCATGTGGGACCGGGAGATAGAGGACAGATGAGATCAGGGAGAGATTTCAGGGAGGCAATCAGGCCTCGTAAATCAGAGAAATCTACTGGTCCGTATTATGGAGGCAAGTTACGACACGGTAGAAGTTTTGTAGGTCAACCAGTTCAGTTTGCATTACCAATTTCGCATGGGATTTCAGGTACTCATGGGTCCCAGAGAATTCGTATTGTGTGTTTTTCCAACGTCATGTTGGCAGCGAGATTGTTTTCAGTGTGGAGATGTTAGCCACAGGGTGAGAGATTGTCCCAGGTTTCAGGTAGGTGTGTGGTAGCAGGGTATTCAGGTGAGTAGAGGGTGCCTAAGAGGGGGAGACCCGACCCATTCTTGTGTTTCATATAGTAAAATAGAGGTCGTTGTGCTAGATATTGTCACCCAGGTATGTTTTGATGTGTTGTAGAGGGGCACCAATTGTATTTCATTATAGTTCTGCTGGTCGGGACGAGTTCCCTTATTTGTTGTTTCATTTATGAGTGAGTTCCATGTTTTGCACTTCATTTTGTGTTTGCTCCTGTTGGAAGATTCTATGAGTAGTAGCCCGTGTCTATCGTTATTTATTTCATTCTTGATAGTGGTGAAACTGGAAGTGAGTCCTTGTTGTTCTTCGTGGTAAGCTTTATGTGATTTTCCTGAGTATTTTGTTTACGAGTTGTGATTTGATACTCCATCGAGATGTGAGATCAGCTAGCGTTATAATTTTATCAGCTGAAATGAATTAGTGGAGGAATTTCAATTGGTGCGATATATTTTCGGTATATGATTCAGAGTTGAGGGTGAGGTCCTCGTGACATTTGTGATTCGATATATTTAGACCGGGCTGAGTACCGCGGTGGAAATTTTTATCAGGATGGAATTCTTGTGGTTTGTTCATATGCTTTGCTTCTTCCTTGTTATATTGCTTTTGGTAGGTCAGTATTGATAGAGAGTTGTGCCTATGAGCTTGTTTGATGGTTCATTTATATGTTTCTATTTTCATATTCAGTCATTTCATTACGTGTTTCTTTAGTTTAGTTTGTGGGATGTGTGCATGGTAGTGGTAGTTGTGGCTTGGTGTTTCGGGTGCCTAATAATGAAGTCTTCGTGTTTATTGCATTATTATCAGTATTATGGGGTTTGTAATAGAGTTCTTTCAGATGTGGGGCTAATTGCCAATGTCGAGTTGATTTCGGGCAACTATTGTGATCAAAAGTGTTATATGAGCCTATGTGTGATGTACTATGTTGTGTGGTTGTTCCTTGTGGGTGTAGTCATGAGTTGATATGGCTGATTGAGGCTAATGCCAGATATGGATTTAGAATCGGGTCTTTTTTAAATGAGTAGAGGGTGAGAAGTAGAGGTACGAGGCTTATCGGTGGTGATGTGAATGCTATATTGCGGTTGTGATTGTTTCATCGGCCTTATGTGGGTTGGGGTGACGTGGGATCACCCGCGGCTATGTGTTGGAAGTATACCATGAGTGATTGATGAGTTCAAGGCGAATCTTGGCACGTTCAAGGACGAACATATGTTTAAGAGGGGAGATTGTGATGACCCAAAAGGTCATCCCATATATTTCTAGCTAATTATGTGTTCTGAGGTCGTGAAAACCTCCTTCTATGTCACCTCGATTCACGTGCACAGCCCGAGCGTGTAGTCAGGAAGCCTTTATGTGAAAATATGATAAAAATGATAATTTTGTATTAGAAATTGGAATAAAGTTGACTTTGGTCAACATTTTTGGTAAACAGACCCGGACCCGGACCCGTGATTTGATGGTCCCGGAGGGTCCGTAGGAAAATATAGGACTTGGGAGTATGCCCGGAATCAAATTCCAAGGTCCCAAGTCCGAGAAATGAATTTTTAAAAGAAATTGTTTTCTGAAAAATATAAGAGATTTCGAAAATGAAATTCTATGTGAAACCTGTGGTATCGGGCCCGTATCTTGGTTCTGGAGCCCGATACAGGTTCGATATAATATTTGTGTCATATCTGTAAAGTTTGGTAAGAAACGGACTTCATTGGATGTGATTTGGACCTTAAATGGAAAATTTGATGTTTAAAGAAGTTTTGAAGAATTTCATTGATTTTTGGTTTAATTCATCGTTTTAGTGTTATTTTATGTGGTTTGAAACCTCGAGTGAGTTTGTGTTAGGTTATGTGACTTGTTTGTGTGATTAGACGGGGTCCCAAGGGCCTCGGGTGTGTTTCGGATGGGCTACGGGTTATTTTCTTCCAACTTTGAACTACTTGTCTTCTGGTGTCTGAAGTTATTCATCGCGATCGCAGTGCTTCCTTCGCCATCGCGATGTGTCTTTGTTGGTCGCCCAAAACTTCCTCTTCGCGATCGCGTAAAGGCCTTCGCGATTGCGTAGCTCCACCATTTTCCTTTCCGCGTTCGCGTGAGCATCTTCGCGATCGCATTGTACAATCCAGGCAGCCTTCCTTTTTCCTCTTCGCGTTCGCATAACTGCATTCGCGATCGCAGAAGATAACCTACTCCTTATACGCGATCGCATAAGTTATTTCGCGATCGCGTAGAGCATTTTAAGCCAGTAACCATTTCCTTCTATGCGATCGCGTCTCGTTTTCCGCGATCGCGATGATCAAAGCACCTGGGCAGAATATAAGATTACCAAAAATCGGGGTTTCACCATTTTTGATATAGTTTGACTTCTAGAACTCGGTTTTGGGCCATTCTTTGAGGTTTTTTCACACAAATCGAATGGGTAAGTGTTCTTCCACTAGAATTAATTATATTTCATGAATTAATTCTTGTTTCCACCACTTAAATTGTGTTTTGGGTTGAGGAAGTTGTGGGTTTTGAAAGAAAACTTCAAAAATGTAAAATCATGATTTGAAAGACAAAATGTTATCGGAATTGGATAAATTTAGTATGGGTGAACTCGTATCGGAATGGGTAATCGGAATTTGTAAAATTTATTGGGTTCCGAGATGCGGGCCCAGGGGTCGACTTTTGGGTCGATTTTCAAAATTTTGTAAAATTTGAAACTTTATTGTTCGGGATAGTTCCTTATAAGTTTTATGTGTATTTTGAAGTTGTTTTAGTTGATTTTGAGCCGTCCAGAGGTATTTTCGCCCTAGAAGTCTATTTTTGAGTACCAAGTTGTCATCTTTGAGGTAAGTATCTTGCCTAACCTTGTGTGGGGGAACTACCCATTAGGATTGAGTCTTCTTTGTTGTGTGTAGTCCATGTATACGAGGTGACCAGTGCGTACTCGGACTTATTTGCTACTAGACTGGACTTTTAGGATTCATAGGTTCTTATGTTACCTTTGTATGAGTTGTAATTGTTACGTTTGAATCCTTGGTTGTTAATTTCATCCGTTTCTGCTTAAATTATAATTACTTGCTTTTGGATTCCTTTGTTGGCTATTTGATCTTAATTGAATATCTTACCGCCCTTATCTTCATGCTATACTTGCTTCCTAAAACTTCCAAATTGACTATACTAGTGTTATCTAGCTTTATCGTTGTTTAACCATAGTTAGAACATCCGTTCGTTGGTGTCAAGCATGACTGTGAGTCTTACATTGTGCTTTATATGGTTTTTCCCTTATGTGCTACTTGGATCTAGTTGATAAACATTTATGTTGTTGGTATTTTCTTGATGTTGCCTATTATTGGGCTCTTGTTTGAGCTGAGTTTTATTTCGTAAATTTAATTGTTGAGGCGAGATTGGTTATAGTTGTTTCCCTTGCCGGGATGATGTTGCTTCATTGTTGACTCCTTTGCCGGGATGGTATGATTTCTATTGATGTTTATTTTGTTAATGATACTGTTTGCATTGTTGACTCCCTTGTCGGGATGTTGTGATTTATGGTTCTTATTGTTGATTCTCGGATATTGTGATTTATGGTTTTTATTGTTTATTTCCCTAGATTAAATTTTAGTTTATTTATCTATTGTACGAGGGGGCATTCCGTACCGAGTGTTTGTGAGGTTATGCATGAGGGGACATTCTGTGCCGAGTGTTTATTTATTTATGGCACGGGGGGGCATTCCGTGCCGAGTGCTTGTGAGTTTATGCCCGAGGGGACATTCCGTGCCGAGTGTTTATTTATTTTTTGCATGAGGGGGCATTCCTTGCCGAGTGTTTGTGAGTTTATGCACGAGGGGACATTCCGTGCCGAGTGTTTATTTATTTATTGCACGGGGGGACATTCCGTGCCGAGTGTTTGTGAGGTTATGCACGAGGGGACATTCCGTGCCGAGTGTTTATTTATTTATTGCACGGGGGGACATTCCGTGCCGAGTGTTTGTGAGGTTATGCACGAGGGGACATTCCGTGCCGAGTGTTTATTATTTATTGCACGGGGGACATTCCGTGCTGAGTGTTTGTGAGATTATGCACGAGGGGACATTCCGTGCCGAATGTTTATTTATTTATTGCACGAGGGGAAATTCTGTGCCGTATTTATGCATTATTATTTCCGTTGTTCCTGTTTGCTATTTGCTGCACTTGTTTTGGTGAGGATGAGAGTAAAGCACGAAGGGTGATGCCGTGCACTTATTTTGGTGAGGATGAGAGTAAAAGCACGAAGGGTGATGTCGTGCACTTGTCTTTGCATTTTATTCCTTTGTTCTAAATTTGAATATTCCTACTGATCTCTTACTGCATTTATTGGCAAGATTTTATATTCCTCTTGTACTGCATGACAAATTTATGAGTTACGGACTGAGTTCCTGTGGACAAATCTTGAGGATATTTTGATCAAGGAATTTTATTGAAAAATAATATTGAAAAAGCAATGGTTTTGAAATGATTATATTTGAATGATTTTTACATCGAAGGTATATTTGAAAAACACTAGTCTTGCCTAAAATGATATTTGGAAGTCATTTATTGGGAAAGCATCCTTGGAAAGTTTCGTATTTTGAAAGAAACTATGTTTTACAAAATTCTCTCTACTAAATATACTTATATCTACTTTTGGAGAAAGTATGTTTTCAAAGGAAACTCTTCCATACAAAAAATGATTTTATTTGTAAAAGTTTTTCATATGAACTGTTGTTTAAAGATTTCTACCAGTTACGGATTTTAATGGCTAAGGCCCGGTGTGAACAGACCGTCGTGGAGTTGAGTTATTGGTGTTCTCTATTGTATTGTGTTTCCTTTCGATTCGACTTGTTTTTCTGTCCTTCTTTCTGTGTATTTTTGTGCTGTTTCGCGATTGATTTCTGTAATTTCCTTCCGCTTTATATTGTCATTGTCGTAAATTATTCCGTGAAGCCTTAGGTAGATGTAACTTTCGGTCATTGCTATATTCATGTTATTTATTTTGTAGACCAGTGGTGTCTTGACTAGTCCTCATCACTACTCCACCGAGGTTAGTCTTGATACTTACTGGGCACCGCTGTGGTGTGCTCATACTACACTTCTGCACATTTTTGTGTGCAGATCCAGGTATATATTGTAGTAGCTGTGTGGATGATNATATTTATTTCCAAACAGTTGTACTTAGAAGTTGTAGAAGATTCGTAGAGCTTATGACTTTTATTACAGGTTTTGGGAAAGTTTGTACATTCTGTTGAGATTCTATATCAAGACTGTTAGTTTTCCTTTTATTATTGTTGTTATTCAGTAACTGCTAGGCTTACCTAGTTCCTAAGACTAGGTGCCATCATGATACCCAACGGGGGAAAATGTTTTAGGGCCATAAAACTGAAATTCTTTCCGATTTTTAAATTTTTGTGTACTATAGCCCACGCTATCAGCATGCATTAGGGCGGCCAGACCTGAACCACCTAAAATTTTTTCGAACCATGAAAAACATCCTAATGAACAACAATCATCGCCTCGCCATGACTGTTCCTCATTCTTTTGGTATTTTAGGGCGATAAAACTAGAATTCCGTTTGATTCCCAGATTTTCGTGTGTTATAGCTCATGCCACCTGCATGCATCTAGGAGACCGGACCCGAACCACCTAAAATTATGTTGGACCATCAAAAACGACCTAAGGAACAATAGTCATCGCCTCGCCATGATCGTTTCTCGTTTTTGGCATTTTAGGATCACAAAACTGAAATTTTGCTCGATTCTTAAATTTTTGGAATATAGTCCACACCATCTGTAAGAATCCGGGCAACTGATCCCCAACTGCCTAAAATTTTTCCAGACCATAAAAATGACATAAGGAATAATAGTCATCGCTTCGCCATAAACGTTTCTCGTTTTTTGGTGTTTTAGGGCCATAAAACTGGAATTCTACCCGATTTCTAGATTTTTGTGTGTTATAGCCCATGCCATCTGTATGCATCCGGGCAAATGGACCAGGACACCCTAAATTTTATCGGACCATAAAAAGCGGCTAATGGAACAATAGTCATCTCCTTGCCATGATCGTTCTTCTTTTGGCATTTTAGGGCCATAAAAATTTGAATTTCACCTGATTTTCAGATTTTCGTGTGCTAACCCACGCCATCTGCATGCATCTGAGCGACCGGACCTGAAATCCCTAAAAAATTTTCGGACCATAAAAAATGACCTAAGGAATAATAGTCATCGCCTCGCCATGACCGTTCCTCATTTTTTGGTATTTTAGGACCATACAATTGGAATTTCGCCCGATTCTAAGATTTTCATATGTTATAGCTCACCTCATCTACATGCATCTGGGAGACTGGATCTCAATCGCCTAAAATTTTTTCGGACCATCAAAAATAATCTAAGGAACAATAGTCATCTCCTCGCCATGATCGTTCCTCGTTTTTTGGCGTTTTAGTGCCATAAAACTGGCATTCCGCCAAATTCCCAGATTTTCGTGTGCTATAGCCCATGCCATCTTCATGCATCCATGCGACCGGATGTAAACCGCCTATAATTTTTCCGGACCACCAAAAATAACCTAAGCCACATTACTTATCGCTTCGCCATAACCGTTTCTCGAAAATTCCTCCCCCTCCCCCAAATAATTGCAGAAATATAACCTTTTTTGGCTGATCTTTTACTTTTGGCCATTGCTTGTTTCATTGGTAGGATTTGAAGCCCTAAAGTTAAAATTGTTACACATGGGATAGGTGAGAGGCAACACTTGTTAAACTTAAAGTTCTGCCCATAGGGCAAGTGGGGATAAAAAATTAAGACGTTCTGCTTTTAAGGGCTATTTATGTATTTTACCCCACGCGATAATATTAGAGATATTATCACTTTTAGCCCACGCCAGTAACTATTTACATCTGACAGCCGAACAAGTGTATAAAATTTGTATAATTTTGTATATAACATACAGAATGTATATATATACAAATTTTATATATTTTTCAGCAATTATTTTCACAGTAGCTATAGAGTGTTATTTTTCCATAACATTATGAGTGTCAAAATTAGTCCATAATGATATGGAAAGCAAGCAAGTTCGGCCGGGCATAATAACCCAAATTAACATGTCTAAAAGACTTGCAGTAAAAGTTGAGCTAATCTGATCTAAATGTCAAAATATTAAATAATAATATTTTTTGAGCTGATAACAAAGATTTTTTAATTAGTTTTGTTTTTGTAATCAAACAAGTTATAAGAAAACAAATAAATAAACTAAAATTTGGTTAGAGCTGGATGGGTTAGGCTATCACTCATTATTTTTAGGAATTTTTACATACCTATACACTATTGGAAACCTTATTAACCTTCCTACTCAAGTTTCAATTTAATTATCTCATATATACAAATTTACTAATTATATACACTTTAGGAATTAAATGAGTATCCCTTTATATTAGGAATCAATTATTTCTCATCTTTATTCTCTCTCCCTCATGTGCTCTCTCTCTCCGTCTCTCTGTCTCTCTCTTGCGCTCTTTCTCTCTCTACGTCTCTTTATCTCTCAATCTCTAAATTCCTGTAAAGTAGAGCAAAGGAAAAGAGAGTAGCAATTCCACCATTGACAACCATTAAAAAGCTTTGAAACTTTGAATTCGAATTTGGGTTTTCAAAAAATATTACTTGTTTGAATTGGGTGTTGTTGCAAAGAATTGGAAATTCTTTCTACGTCTCTCTCTATCTCTTAATCCCTAATTTCAATAATATAAAGCAAAGGAAAAGAGAGCAGCAATTCCATCATTGACAGCCATCAAAAAGCTTTGAAGCTTTGAATTCGAATTTGGGTTTTCAAAAACCATTATTTGTTGGATTGAGTGTTGTTGCAAACAATTGGGAATATGGGTTGGAGTTTATATCTCAATTTTGATGGTGTTTTAGTGAAGATTAGACTTGATTTTGGCTGAATTTCATATTGAAACTCGAAGAAGAAGAAGAAGAAGAAGAAGAAGAAGAAGAAGAAGAAGAAGAAGAAGAAGAAGAAGAAGGCATGACATACATTATATTTACGAAATTGTAAAAAAATTGTATTCTGTTGTTTATATATATATATTATTTTTTTATTTAACTATTATATGAAAGTTGAACAATATTGTATAAAAATTATATTTAAGTTGTATGTTATTGTAGTTGTATTTAACTGGGCAGAAATAATGTGTGAAAGTTGTAGATAAGTTATAGATAAATTGTATAATATATAATTAGTTGTATGAAATTTCTCATCTCTATGTATAAATCAAATACAAAATATATAAAAGACATATTGTATAAATCTTGTGTAAAATTTGTATTTAAGTTGTATGTTATTGTAGTTGTATTTAACTGGGCAGAAATAATGTGTGAAAGTTGTAGATAAGTTATAGATAAATTGTATAATATATAATTAGTTGTATGAAATTTATTTTTACTATGTATAAAATCATATACAAAATATACAAGAGACATATTGTATAAAATTTGTATTTAAGTTGTATGTTGTTGTAGTTGTATTTAACTGGATAGTGTGCGAAAAAATTACCATAAATAAATTGTGTGCATATAAACGAATTCATAATATGTTAACAAATTGACAACTGAATATTCCATTACTACCCATTGACATGTTCATACCCAACTGGAGATTTTTGACTTACAGTAATTCTTTAGTATTCCATTACTACCCATTGACATGTTCGTACAAGTTGGATCCGGGTTGGGATAGTGCCGCCCATTCTTAACCAGTTCCGAAAGGGTTCGCTCATGCTGGAGGGAACATCCTGTAAGGTTCAGGAGTTTTTCAGCAAAGTTACCAATTCTGAGTTCATATTGAAATATTTTTTTTTTCCTATCAAGAAAATCTTTGAGTAGATAGGTAAGTGTTACAACGTTGGGCAATGCGTACATAAAGATGACCGAGGAGATTGAAAAATCAGAAGATGATTTGTGAGAAAACATATGAGTGGAAACATAAGGAAAGAGAGGAGGAGAGAAAAAAAATGGTGTAACCATATCCCTTGATTGAAGACACAAATAATGAATTGAGAGTCTTTTAAGGTAAATTGTATATATTTTGTAAGCAAAACTTGTTTATGACGAGTAATTAACTAAACATGAACATTAAGGGTAATAAAATTTTAAAATAATGTATAAGAATAAAAAAATCTCTTACTTTTAAGAGGGAAGTATATTTTGCCACTCGGTTAAAAGATATTTATAGTTCCTAGCCAATACTCATATATTATACATTAATTGTATTTGTTGGCTATTTATGAACGGATGGCTATTTAAGTTATTACTCATTATTTAAATCATGTCGATTGAGCCATCAAGCCCAACTAAACTTTGAGATATTAATTTAGCTCACTACAAGAAACTGATAAAATTGTGACGGAATATTTGATACGATGCATTCTGTCACAAATTGTGACAGATTTGTGATGCATTTATGACAAAATCAACCTTACATGGACTTAATTATTAAAAAGATTTTTTTTTTCCTATAAAAATTCTAAGAGTAATGAATTTGTGACAGATATAAACTTTAGTCTTTGTGACGAACATATTTTTGTCACAAAATTATGGCAGAAGAGAAGAAATGGCAATATTTTGTCAAAAACGCATCACAAATTTTGTGACAAATTATATTTTCTGTCACAATATTATAAAAGAGCAATTATCTAATAAAAATAACTTTGTGACAGACTTATTTTCGGTGACAATAATTTTTGACGGAATATTCAGTCACAATTTTAGAAACATTTGGACAACTTACAAAAATTTTCCAAAATATTTATTTGGCCCACTTTTTAGTTCCCCGCCAAATATCAATTTTTAGTTTCCCCCAGACTTCTTTTTCCCCAAAACCCTTTAGACTTAGACCCATTTTCAGTCCACTCCCAGCTTCTCTCTCTTTCAACACAAAAACAGAAATGGCAATTCTTGTACCCATCTAGACTCAACGCCACAACAACACTCACAAGTTTGGTTTTGCTCCACTCTCTTCATCTAAGGTCAGTAAATTTTGAATCTTTCAATTCTTGTTCAGATTTGTTTATGTTTTTCTTGAATATTATTTGCCAAAGTGAATAGCATTTGGGTATTGTTATTGGGTTCTTCTATCTAAGCTCAGAAAACTCCGATTTAGCTAAAAAGCTTTTGATGCAACTATTTTAGGTACAATTTTTAATGGGTCTTTATTAAGCTTTGATATTGGGTCATTCACTTGAAGTGAGTTTGAAATACTTCTAAGATAGGTGAGATTGTAGTTTCTTGTTTATGATTTGGTCTTAAGATGTCCAATTTCAAGTGGTGAGTATCATCACCCAATTGCATGAGTTGACCGGGGAATATAGAGAAAGAGAAAATCTTTAAAAGTAAATAAAAATTGGTGTGCTCATTATAGAGCTTCTAATTTCGGCTGGTTGGATCCTGTAAAACAACGAATTGATCGTTTTAGACTCACGCCCAGTTTCAAACACAACTATGTCTCTCTAAAATCTCACTCACTCTCTCTCTCTCTCTCATCATCAGCATCTTACTATTGGAATTCAAAAGGAGCAAGAAAGTCTTTTACAGTATCCCTTTATTGCAAAATCTGGATTCATTACTTATTTCTTTTCCTTACATACTCTCTTCCTTCCTTTACTGTATGTACACCTTAGTTCCTTTTTTAAACCCAGGCTTTGTTCTATGTGTGGGTGTAGATGTGTACTCTGCTCTCACTTTGGTTTGTAGCAAAAAAAAAGGGAATGAGAATAAGAGTTGAGCGGAAGCTGAAGAAGAGTTTCTTTACTTGAAATGCTAGAAGAAAATAGGAAGACAAATTGGGATTAGAATAGGAGTTAAGAAATGAAGAGTGGGTATGTGTGTGAAGAGATTTGGGACGGTTTGGTTTATTCTTTATCTAACTTTATTGCTGGAATCTCATAAAGTGAACTAAGTGCTCTTAAACAATGTTAATTATCTTATTTATCTTGTCTAAAATTCTGGTCATTTATATTTTTCTGTTTCATCCTCTTTTTTGGATCAGTTTCTTCAACATATAAGCAAGGAGTCAAGCACCTCCCTAGCAGAAAGATTACAAGAGAAATTATACAGTTCCAAGAAGTACGCATTTCTAGATACTTTTCTGATTAATCTTCTGAATGGTAATTTCTATTTCAATATTTGACATTACATATGTTTTTTACTTGGGACTTTTATTGATGTTAATACAGTTAGGTCGGAAACTTGTGAATTTTCTAGTTATCTTTGGATCTTGTTAAATTAGTGCCATTTTCTGTTGGATTCTATAGCAGAATGCAAACTTGACATGTCTGCCTTAATACAAATATGTTCTAACATGTTACATTTACTTTTAAAAAAATATCAAGATAATAGACAACTTTAATTACAACATATAGTCTTGTTTGTCATCATGTAAGTTCTAACACATATTTATTCTTTGTGTTAAAGCGACCAACATGAATAATTCTTATCGTGGGTGGATGTATGCTAGAGTATTGGAAGATGGATTCATAAATCCTAGATTTTTGAGTGGATTTATTGTAAATCCACTCAAAATCGATGTAGCGAGACTGGTGGTCGAGGCACTGGTCCAAGAAGCATACCGGTGGTTCTAGGTCTACAGTGGAGCATACTATAAAATTGGTATTGAATTTAACCTTTTAATAGAGTAATTATATGACCTTATCTCCTATTTTAATATTGTACTCTATTATTCAGGCAATAGAATTACGTCGTCCAGCAAATTCATGGGATATATTTAAGAAGTTGCATCAAAGAAAGGATAGGAACTTTGTGGATAGCAAGTCTAAGACCATTGGTGTAAGTTTCTTTTATAATATTTCATCATTTTATTTGAGAATGAATATGAGGAATATTACTGGTGCAATCCACTTATTTGAAAGCTTCTTGACATCACTCATTTCTTGTCTAATTAGCATTTCATTTCTTGTTGTGATGCAGAAATGAAACAAATATTGTGACTTATTCTACTACTTATTGAGCTTCGAAGAATCATCTTATGAGTCACTAAATATAAGTATATTTTAAGAAGAATATCAATTGAAAGCTTGTGATAGCATCTATTTTGGTCTAGTTTTCTTAGTCTAATCTTGGAAATGGTAATCCTATGAGTCTATTACAAGTTGATATATGAAAATTATTTTTATGAGTTTTAGAGATTTGCTTCTTTGCATCTGTGATTCAAGTTTTAAACTTCTGCGCTAGTTGAGAAAAATAGGCATATTACCCTGCTCTCAACCTTCTGCGCCAGTTGACAATGTTTGCTTGATGAAGAGGCTGGAATAACACATTTAAACCTCACTTCAGCATATCAAAAGAACTAATCTAAAGTTGCTTCCTACAAATTGCTGTTGTTTAATGCTGCACCAAAGTTGTATTATCATGCTAATATAATGAACTTTGCTTCTTTATTTGCTTATGTGAATGAGATGTAAAACTTAATTGTAGGAAAGTTTTGTATATTACTTCTTAGTTTTTTGATAAATGTATATAGGATAAAATGGAATTTGCGATGACTGCTGCTCTTCCGAGCTCATCCGATGATTCACAAGAAGTTCAAAATGCCAATGTAATCACCTATACTTGGATGTTGTCGGTGGAGAGAAGAAAAGGCGTGTGTATGGACTGGGATCTCAAGCTGCGATTTTGTATCAAGGCTGCAATTCTGCCACTTCACGTTATTTACCTGTAGTACCAGATCCCACTGCTGAAGAGCGCATCAAAGTGCTTGAGGGGGAGGTGTTGCGTATGCGAGAAACACAAGAGAGGATTCTTCAAGAGCGCGTGGAGGGCGCGTGGAGGCAGAGGTGCAACAATGCGTAGACCAAGAGGTCTTGCGTTTGAATCAACAGAATGATGATCGATTTCGGTCTTTGGAGGAGCGATGGATGCGCAAGATGAGTGAGATGGCATTATCATCTCACCCGTCTGGTGTTCCTACTCCCTTTAACAGAGACTCACCTAATGCTTAAGTATTTGACATTTGTTAGACTTGGATACTCTATAAGTGCTATTTTAATGTTGTCGGGCTTTTGATTGTTGGATGCTTTGTAATTTTTAATATGTTTAGACTTTTGCCATTTGGAACTTATGTTTTTTCATGTTTTAACTTCGTATGTTTTATTATATATTTCATTTTTTTTTGTTATGGTTGGTTGCTGCTACTTGTCTTTATGCTTTTAGCTAAGTTTTACATAAGTATTATTAATTATCTGTTAAAGCTGAAAGTCCAAAATTAAATTGGTGACAGATCTACTTGATCAAAAACTTTCACCAAATTCATAAATAGTGATGGAAACTAATGTGTCACAAATATAACGTATAATGTGGCCCAAATCTGCCACTAATATAACTGCCAAATGTGTCAATTTGTGATGGAAATTTTGTCACAATTTATTTGTCATAACATATTTTGTCACAATTGTTGTCATTAGACAAATAAATTTGTCTCGAAAATTGTTCTGTCACAATTTTTGTCACCAATATATCTGTCACAAATTCGTCTCTATTTTGTGACGGAATCAACCTACATGCAGGCATCTTGTATTGTGATGGACGATTTTTTGTCATAACTCTGTCACAAAAATCTTGTGACTGAAATTCGATCCATCAAAAAGATTTTACGACCAAAGGTTCTGGGACGCCCGCGTTTTTGTCATAATTTCGTCAGAAATGCAAATTTGTGACGAAATTGTGACAGAAACTTCCGTCATAATTTTGCCATTTTCTTGTAGTGGCCTAATCCCATTCAACACCCCCTAAGTAAAATTCTTTTCGAGAGAGAGATGTCAGCTTTCACGAGGATAACTCAATTTTGGAACATCACGTAAGTCTTGCCATTCTAATTTAGTTATAATAGAAAATCAAAATATATTACAAAGACAACATGGAGAAAAGTTTCAGGAAAAATATATTACAAAGACAACTTGGAGAAAAGTTTCAGGAACAGACACTAACTAAAGTACGTGAAACTCTTATTGCTCAATTTGATAAATTTTCTAGAATTAACTGCAAATAATATGATTGCGCCGTCCAGTATACTCCTAGCTTTTTTCTAATTATTCTCCACACTTAAATAGTGCATATGCTTATTTCTCCCTTTTTGATAATTTAGAGTGGTTTGGATGTTTAGAGGTGGCGTTGGAATTTGAAGTTTTGCGGGTTTGAAATTTTTAGTTTCTTTTTAAGTTATCTTTTTAATATTAATAATTTATATATATTTAAAAAATTTCTTACAAGAAATATATCGAATTTGGACCGAAGTTACTGAGTTCGACCAGAACCCGTTAACAGTATTTGTCACGATCCTGAAATTCCACAGTCGGGACCGTGATGGCGCCTAACATTTCACTTGCTAGGCAAACTAACGTTAGAATAATTTGTCCTTTTTAACAGTCTAAAATGTATTTGTGAAGAAGAACTGATTTAACTGCAATAAACCAAATATAAATGCGGAAGTCAAAACCATAAAACATCTGCTACAAATCCCTAAACCCGGTATCACAAGTGCACGAGCTTCTAGAGTAATACAACAAGGGTCTAAAATAAATACAAAGCTGTTGAATGAAAATATATAGCTAAAAAAAAAAGAGGATGGGGACTCCAGGAGCTGCGGGCGCTGAACAACCGTACCTCAAGTCTCCGCAAATGCCCAATCTGAGCACGCTAATAACTGCCGCTGGGACCGACTTCAAAATCTGCACAGTGCGCAGAGTGTAGTATCAGTACAACCGGCCCCATGTACTGATAAATGCCGAGCCTAACATCGGCGAAGTAGTGATGAGGCTAAGGCGGGTCATCTACACTACAACTTGTACGCAGTATAGAGTAATGACAAAAAATAGGAATACTGAACGAAATTAAACAGTCAAATGAAAGTAATAACCACAACCTCAAGAATAAACCAGTATCATCCAGAATTACCAATCTTTCACAGTCGGAATAGAAATGCCGGAAAATCAACACAGCTCAAGAAATGAAAACATATAAGTTGTTGCGACGCGCAACCCGATCCCACCAGACAACCCCTAATCCTCCCTATTCCACCGTAATAACATCAACAACAGAGATAATGCATATAAATATGTTGCAGCACGCAACCCAATCCCACATATATCAATATCAGTATCACAATTCACCCTTATTTAGCAATATCAATCCACTCTTATTTCACATGTTGCAACGTGCAACCCGATCCTACTGTATAGTTGTTGGTCGAAATCCCAATGCACACGCAAGTGTACGTGGTCGACAAGTAATATAGGATTA
>ML319818.1:0-27220 GCA_005239505.1 Nicotiana paniculata
CGAGTTTTGGGGTATCTGAAACATACCCAAAATTATGCTTTGCATTATAACAAATATCCCTTCTTGAATTATGACAAATTCAAGTATTTGGATTTCAAAATTGTCAAGACGCCAATTGATGTGAGTTATGCACTTCAAAAGAATGAAGGTGAAAGTGACTCACAACTGGACTATGCAAGAGTATTGGGAAGTTTGATGTATATAATGAATTGTACGCGACCAGATATAACATGTGATATTAGCAAACTGAGTCGATTTANTTCATAGCTTTAGATAAGGCTGGTGAAGTGAGATTGGTTATAGCTGGGTCCCTTGCCGGGACAGTGATATTTCTGTTGTTGTTCCCTTGCCGGGATGTTGTAAATTATGTTTTGTATTGTGGTTATTCCTTATCAAATTGTTGTTCTGATTATTGTTGGGCAAGGAAGAGTGGAAATCACGAAGGGTGATGTCGTTCCATGATTCATATTAAAAGCACGAAGGTTAATGTCGTGCCGATATAGTGAGGTAAAAGCACGAATGGTGATGTCGTGCCATGATTTATATTAAAAGTACGAAGGGTGATGCCGTGCACTTGTTTTGGTGAGAATGAGAGTAAAGCACGAAGGGTGATGCCGTGCACTTGTTTATTCCCTGTTGTTATTCTGATACTAATCGGTTGCCATGTTCTGCTACTCAATAAGTGTTTTTCTCCTTCGTACCCTGACATGTTTTTCCCGTATTTTGTACTTAACTGTTTACTTCCTGTCGTTATTTCTATTATATATTATTGAATTGCATAGGTTGTTATTATTTGTCGTGTCCTAGCCTCATCACTACTTCGTCGAGGTTAGGCTCGGCACTTACTCAGTACATGGGGTCGGCTGTACTGATGCTACACCTACACTTCTTTATGTTGTGCAGATTACGGTACCGGACTCGGTGGACAGTGATCGAGAGAGTGTCATTCAGCCCACAGGCGACATTGAGGTAGTCCTGCAGGCGTCCGCAGGCCTTGGCGTCACCTCCTATCTCATTCCTCTTTATTTCTGTCTTCTCTTGTATTTTCGAGACATTTGCATTGTTTTGTTCAGACTTTGTTTGAGTAAAAATCTTAGACTGTTCATGAATTTGTGACACCAGTCTTGGGGGTATTGTTTAAGGAGATTTTTCGCGAATTATTTATTTAAGATGTTGAATTTCCTACCTTTTGCATTTCTCTTATCTATTTGTTCTTAATGTCACTTATAAAAATGTTAAACAACAAAGGAATAAAGGGAATAACTAGTAACGTTGGCTTGTATAGCGAGTTCAATGTTAGACGCCATCACGGCCTGGAGGTGGGATATCGGGTCGTGACAATATAGATGTTTTGACAACTATCATACTTGCAATAATTATGATACCGGTCAATGTGTTTCTAAGTATATTCTTATCCATGAATTCAACTTTGGTCTTCTGAAACTAAGAAATATCCGTTTAAATTTGTGTAAAAATAATTTTTAGTATGTTTATGCTTTGCAAATATAATAAATAAAGCACAAGGACAAACATCCTAAATATTAGACTGTATTTACCGCAACATATTTTCTTGCACGAACAACTGTATGTTGCAATTTCAAGAGGGATATCAAGATCGACAACAAGAGTTATGGTTAAGGCAGAGCAACCAAAGCATTAGGAGGAAACATACACAAAAATAAATATCCACAAGGAAGTGTTCGTTAAGATATCATCACATTAAATACTTTTAAACTATAACTTAAATTTATGTATTATACTAATATAATAATATTTTTCGGAATTTAGATGATTGTTGTATTATTAAACATAAAATTTCTCTCATTAATTATACTTATTGTTCCTTCATATAATTAAATATTTAATTCATCACGTTAACGTGCAACACACTTTCATACATACTAGTATATATATATAAAATTTTAAATTGGTTAGTATTTTATTTAAATTGCATGTTTATTTATTTTTAAATAAAGATAAATTTTGTATATTCAGATTTTATAAAAACAAACAGTTTTAATCATTTAGTATTCAGATCTTAATATTCATACGTGTATTTTGATTCAAATATTTTAATCTTAATACATACTTTAAAATTCAGATACGTATTGAGATTAAGACATATAAATCTTAAGAAAAAAAAAAAAAAGGTGACCTAAGAATGTGTGAATTAGATGTGAATTCACAATGTGAAAAGAGCTGCCTTTAGTATTTCCTTTTTTTCTTGGATAAGGGCTGCTGGTATTCTATCTTGAAACGATAGTGAAAATTAAACCAAATCATAACCGGCGAGGGTTAAGGAAGTTGAAATGATTACACTGCATTTCTTCCAACGTAGACAATTTAGATTGGATTTGTTACTTTGTCATGTGAGTCCGCGTTTTCAAAAGCTATAATACATTCAATCGTCGGAGTATTTTTCCTACTTTATGAAAAGTTTGTTCATTTGGAATGACAAATTTTCAATGACTATAATGATCATGTATAATTAGCTAAATCAATGTCTTTTAACTAATACGATCTCGTTTTAGCTTAATGATTTAAAGTGCTTACTTCGAGAAACCCCTCAAAAGAAAATTTTAATTAGGAAATAATATCAAAATAAAATGGGTGATGATTGATCTTTGTCTATTTTGATCTCCAAAGAAAAAGACCCAAAAATATTTGATCCATTTTATTTTATATTACGGCTTTTAACTGCGCATGAAGTTTGAAAATGAAATAAAGACTTAATATTAATGATTATTCACATATCTTAATAAAATTTATCTGATTATAAAAGCATGCCATTAACAAAATTAAAAATTTAGCTAAAGTTTCTTAAATATATAAATATGGTATTAGAATGAGCTTAGCAGTTAGATGATAAAGAATCTCAATATTGTATTCATTGAACTCGAGTACCGACACTAATAAAAATTCGGGCAAAATCGTCTTAAGAAACCGATCAAAGTTGATCCGTAAAGGCCAATAACCGTCCAAAATGTGACCATTTACGTGTGGACGGTATTTTTAAGGTCGGAAGAGCATTCCGGCTAAAGTTGGTCGGAAATTACCAACCAAAAATAATCGGTATGCTTTAAACGACCATTTCACAATGTAATTAGTTTACCGACCAAAATTTACCGACCAAACTTAGTTTGTGTATTACATTTATTAATTTTTTATACCGACCAACTTTGGCTGGTACTGAAAAATATATTTTTTTTATAAATTAATAAAATTTAAAATGGACCAACTTTGGGCAGTAATATAAAATTTATTTTTTACATAATTAAAATTTAATAACTCCGACCAACGATTGTCGCTTAACTGAACAGTGCAGATAGAAAAACGACCAAAGGTGGTCGGTAATGTTGAATTCTGGGAATTCATTGTACATTAATCGACCAACATTGGTCGGTAATGTGTAATTTAATTTTTTATTATTATTTACCGACCAAAGTTGGTCGGTTTGCTAGATTTCATTTTAGCATAAAATACCTATTTTGGTAGCTACACCGCCTGCCAAATAAAAACAACATACCAATACCCCCAATTTACATCTAATAATCACCAATTCACCTCATTAAACCCCTAATTCACCACAAATCCAACCAAATATCCAACAACAACAACCAAACATCCAATTAATACATTAAAACTAACAAATTAAAGTTCAATTGAACATCACAATCCAAAACCAAGTAAAACTAATTACAACAAGTTAAAAATTGTTCAATCTAATTCAAAACTAGTTATATTAGTCTAGTTCAAATTATATCAAAGTATTGGTCAAAGGGTGTTTTCTACAACATCATCATCACTGTCTGATGAACTTTCATCTACTAGACAGTATAGAGAATGGTTTGTGAAGGACGGGAAGAACGATCACCAGGAGGACGGGAGGAACGATCACGTAGAGGTCGGGCCTCTGGTGATGACTCATGGGACCGGGGAAACGGAAAAGCTCTAGTAGATAGGAGAGTTCTGATCTGAGCTTACATACCAAGAAATTGAGCATCTCTAAGCCTTTCTCTTTCCTTGGATGCTTCTAGCTCGGATGTAAGCTTTGTCATTGTTTCCTGCATAGCCGATTGGCTCTCCCTATTAAGTTTCTCGCCTTGCAAGGAAGTACCTATTCCTTGCATTCCACACCTATAGCGATGGAATTTTTCGTAGGAAGCCCGCATACCTTTCCCTATTTTGGACCTCCAACAGCCTCCAACCATATTCTTTCAGCATCTTCGTCCGAATGTTGGGTTGGCTCGCCTGATTCACCTGATGGATGACTACGAATGAATTCATCCACGTTACTTTGGTAGTGACACTACATTAAGTTAAATTAAATTAATATTTTAAATTTTTTATAAAAGTAAATTATAATACTTAAAGAAAATTAAAAGCTTACGTATGCAGTCTTTGCCCGATCCTCGACCCACCTATCTCCATCTCCCTCTTTCTTCTTCGTTATAATATGCGTCTCCTTGAATAGCTCATCATGGCTCACTGGAAGCCCATAGTTATTTTCCTGAAAATAAATTAATTAGTTAATAAATAGAATTGATATACTTAAAAAAGTAAAATAATTTAAGCAATTACCAATCTTCTTTGATTGTCCCCAGATTGATAGCACGCAATTGGAAATTTTGCATGGCTGATATGTCATTGTTTCAACAACATCATACCACAACCGTTTTAGCTCATCAATCAAAGGTTGCAAATACACATCAATCAAACTTTTCGGATTATGTGGATCAGAGATAATACAATTTAAAAATATATATGAACTAGTCATACACAACTTAGGTGTTAGATTATAAGGTGTAAGAAAGATAGGCCAGCATGAATATGGTGTCGCAGATATAGAAAAAGGCGTGAAGCCATCCGCACACAAACCTAACTGAATGTTCCTTGGTTCACTAGCATAATCTGGATATGTCCTATCAAACTGCTTCCAAGCTTCTCCATCTGAAGGATGACACATAACACCAGGTGGTCTTCTATTTTCAAAGTGTCATCTCATATGAGGAGCATAACTCATCGACACATATAACGTCTTTAACCTAGGTATAAGAGGTAAATAATGCATCGCCTTTACAGTGATCATATTCCCGCTGGAAAGGCTCTTGAAATGAGGCTTTTCGCAAAATTTACAACTTTCTAAATTTGTATCATCTTTATAATATAACATACAACCATCTTCACAACAATCAATTTTCATTCACGAAAGTCCTAATTTAGAAACCAATCTCTTTGACTTATAGAAATCACCAGGTAAGCTGATATTTGGGTCAACTAGTTCACTCATAAAGTCAATGAAAGAGTCCATGGCCGCTTGAGAAATATTCCAATCAGATTTGATACTTAGTAATCTAATTGCAAAAGACAGCTCAGAGTGCGGACTTCCTTCACGTAGTGGACGACTAGCTTCCTCTAAGTATTCATAAAAACGTTTTGCATCATCATTAGGAGTTTGTTCAACATTTCATTGGGCTGACCCCCGAAGTAAATCCCAAAAGCATCCGCAACCATATCCTGAATTCTAGAATCATGATTTGTATTCTCCGGTGACCTACTACTTTCACCAAATGAAATATTCCACGGCTATAATCGATCTCTCCATAATTAGTCCACACAAAGAAATTCTCTATAAACCCCTTCCTATAAAGATGAAGCTCAACTTCCTCCGATTTTTTAAACTTCATACAATCACACATGACACAAGGGAACCTAATTACTCCTTCAATTTGATATGGTGAAAGTAACATTGCATGTCTAATAAAGTCATCAACTCCTTCTACAAAATCCACCCGCAATCCCCGACGATTAGGATAATTCCTATTGTACATCCAAGTACGATGTTCCATCTATACAAATGAAACAAGAACAAATTAATTTATTCTACAATTATAAATTAATTAAATCTTTTTTAGTTAATTAAGATAATTAATTTTTCTTAATTACACCAAAATTAAATTATAATAAAAAATTAATTATAAACTATAAGTTCAATTCGTATGCTAAGAGTTTAAACATAAACTAAAAGTTCAATTTATATCCTAAAAGTTCAATTCATATCCAAAAGGTTCAATTCATGTCACGACCCAAACTATCAAGTCGTGATGGCGCCTATCGTGGTACTAGGCTAGCCGGCTCACTACCCAAATACACAATATTTCATTTCAAAATATTTACTTTCCAGCTATTTAACGATAAACCTTTCATAAGAAATTTAAAACAAGGAAAAATACGGAAAATAAGGCCCGACATCGGGTGTCACTAGTCATGAGCATCTATGATACATGCCTGATAATACTAGGACTAATACAGTCTGGAATTCTAATAAAGAAGCTATAGGAAGATAGGAGAGATAATAGCAGGGCTACGATCGCCTATGCAGCTACCTTTCTAACTCCAAAAGATCCGCGACGGATGAATCAACACTCGCTCGCACGTCCAGTAACACTTGGATCTGCACACAAGGTGCAGGGAGCAACGTGAGTATGCCAACTCAGTAAGTAAGAATCACAAATAAGGGTTGAGCAGTAGTGACAAGAAGTAAAACATATAAAGATCACAATATGAAATCTCAGTAAACAACATGCTTTAAAACCAGTATTTGAGTCAAACCATCTCGTAAAAATCCAGTTTCAGCGAAAAATCATTTAAAGATACTTTTCAAATAGTTTCAACAGAGGCTCATTGAAAAAAATTGAGTGAAAATAATGAAATCATAAACAGCCTCTCGGGAAAAACAACATTCGTATACAGCCCGTCGGGCAAGCCTCACAGTCACTCGTAAATAGCCCCTCAGGCATACCTCACAATAACTCATGTCTCCCAGTCACTCATCACTCGGCACTCGGCACTCGGCACTAGCACTCACTAGGTACCTGCGCTTACTGGAGGTATGTACAGACTTCGGAGGGGCTCCTTCAGCCCAAGCGCTATATCAAGCCAAATCATGGCATCGCTAAGGTCACGGTCTTAGCATGACAATCTAGAACAACATGACATGGAGATAGCCAATCCATGCCCAATATCACATCAAATTCTACCATACTGAGCAACAATAGATCAACTCAGGTCTCCAAACCCCCAATAGACACCACACATGACCGATACACACGGTCCATAACAATAGTATCGCCACAAGAGTAGATACATGAACATATGAAACTAAAGACTCATAGGGCATATCCAGAAAATGAGCAAAGTATGAAGAAACATATGAATAGGTGGAACCAGGGTAAAATAATACGGAGGCATCTCTGCGACAAATTGAAACAATACCTGTGATCACGGCATCTGAAGCCATAGCATCTGGTCTGGCTGGGAGTGCATAGAAATGGGCCTGACCACAACCTGATCGACCTCCCCTTCTAGGGAGACCTCTAGCTGACTGAACCCCACCCCTAGCTGGCTGGGCGCATGGTGAAGTAACTGGAGCTGAAGTCGACTGCTGACTCCTCTACTGAGATGAACCCCCATGACGACGAGGACACTACCTCCACAAATTGCCAAAATACCCACACTCAAAATAACTCCCCGGTGCTGGTGACGGGGACTAAAGGGAACCCCTAACACCGGGATAACTTGTATAAGAATATGGCATAGAGGACCCTAAACTTATGGAGCACGTGACGAACTCTGGGTTGGAAGGGCACTGAATGACGAGTGGCCCTGATGAGAACTGTGAGAACTATGACCTGGTGATACACCCCAGTGAACTAGGCGAGCTGACTGTATATGCCTGAATGGACGGCCTCTGTCGAGTTGGAACGGACGCCCATGAGGGGCATCACCGAATCCACCCTGACCACGAGGCCTCTTGGCCTCCCTCTCAACCCTCTCCTGACCTCGAACCATCTCAATATGTCAAGCAATGTCCAAAACCTCATCAAAAGTAGCACCAGACACTCTCTCTCTGGTCCTAAGCAATCGAAGCTAAAAATCGAGGCCATCTATAAACCTCCTGATCCTCTCTCGGTCTATGGGAACCAACCAGACCGCATGACAGGCCAACTCGGAGAACCGCATCTCATAGTGTGTAACAGACATATCACCCTATCGAAGCTACTCAAACTGCCTGCGCAGCTCTTCTCTACGGGACTCAGGTACAAACTTCTCCAAATAGAGAATGGAGAACTGTTGTTAAGTAAGGGGCTTTGCGCCAGCCGGCCTATGTCTCTTGTAATCCCCCCACCAACTAAATGCAACCCTAGAGAACTGGAAAGTATTGAATGAGACCCTACTAGTCTCCAGAATACGCGTTGTCCGAAGTATCCACTGACACTTATCCAAGAACCCTGTGCATCCTCACCCTCAGCACCAATAAACGACGGAGGATGGAGTCACCCAAACCTCTCAAATTTACGCTTCTCATCCTCCGGCATAACAGGAAATACATAGTCCTGAGCAGCTGCAACCGGCTGGAATTGAAGTGCCCCCAATTTTTGAAGCCCCTGGATAACCTGCTCAGGTGTGCGGGCGGTAGGAGCCTAAGTGCCTCCCCCGGCCTGAGAAGTGGATGCGGTTGTAGTAACTGAGATTGCCTGAGCAAGGCTAGTACACACTGATAAGATCTGAGTTAGGGCCTCCTGAAGGCCAGGAATCACAATAGGCACAGAGGGTGCCTGAGCTGGTCCCGCTGGAGCATCTGCGGCTCCGACCTGATATGGAGTAACTGGGGGGTCCACAGGTACTTCCCCGGCCGCTGCGTGGGATGCACCCCTACCTATACCATGGCCTCGACCTCAGCCTCGGCGTCTCACAAGCTTGACTGGTGGCTCGTCATCCTATTCGGTAGTGCTGGTCCTCACCATCTGTGAGAGAATGAAACAATAGAAGTTTATTTACCAGAATCAATGGATTCGCACGACAAGAATTCAAGAATGTGAGATTTTCCTAAGGGTTCTGCAGCCTCTCGAAGATAAGTACATACGTCTCTGCACCGATCCTCAAGACTCTACTAAACCAGTTCATGACTTGTGAGACCTATGTAACTTAGGCTCTGATACCAACTTGTCACGGCCCAAACTACCAAGTCGTAATGGCGCCTATCATGGTACTAGGCCAGCCGATCACTACCCAAAGACACAATATTTCATTTCAAAATATTTACTTTCCAGCTATTTAAGGATAAACATTTCATAAGAAATTTAAAACAAGGAAAAATACGGAAGATAAGGCCCGACATCAGGTGTCACTATTCATGAGCATCTACGATACATGTCTAATAATACTAGGACCAATACATTCTAGAAATCCAATAAAGCAGCTATAGGAAGATAGGAGGCAGAAGAGCAGGGTTGCGATCGCCATGCAACTACCTTGCTAACTCCAAAATATCCGCGACGGATGAATCAACAGTCGCTCGCACGTCCAGTAACACCTGGATCTGCACACAAGGTGCAAGGAGTAACGTGAGTACGCCAACTCAGTAAGTAACAATCACAAATAAAGGCTGAGCAGTAGTGACGAGTAGTAAAGCACATAAAGATCACAGTATGAAATCTCAGTGAAACAACATGCTTTCAAATCAGTATTTGAGTCAAATCATCTCGTAAAAATCCAGTTTCAGTGAAAAAGCATTTAAAGATACTTTTCAAACAGTTTCAATATAGGCTCATTGCAAAAATCGAGTGAAAATAATGAAATCATAAATATCCCCTCGGGCAAATCATCACTCGTATACAGCCCTTCGGGCAAGCCTCACAGTCACTCCTAAACAGCCGCTCAGGCATAACTCACGATCATTCATGCCTTCCAGTCACTCATCACTCGGCACTCGCACTCAGTAGGTACCTGCGCTCACTGGGGGTGTGTACAAACTCCGGAGGGGCTCCTTCGACCCAAGTGCTATATCAAGACAAATCATGGCATCAATCACTCAGGCCCTCGGCCTATAATAAAAATGATGCGGCGTGCAACCCGATCCCATTAAATATCCTCACAAATCAGGCCCTCGGCTTCACTCAGTCACAAACCTCACAAGCCACTCGGGCTTTTAGTAAAAACAGGGAACTCTGCCTAAAACAACATTTATATACATCAAAATAGAGTTATAAAACTGAGTTATGCAGTAAGTAGGTATAATCATGACTGAGTAGAGATTTCCAATCGAAAACAGTGAGAGGTGATGTTTTATACGTCAATACCACACAGGGGGGGGGGGGGGGGATTTNTTGGTGTTCCAACTTCTACTCGTGCGGAATAATAAATGCAGTAAAGTAAAAACACTGAGATTTTTACGTGGAAAACACCTGGCTCAAAAGGTGAAAAACCACGAGCTACTCCTCAGTAGGATTTTCCCAAACTCTTCAGTACAACTCTGAGCCAAACAGCATTTACAAAATAAGCTCTTTTGTAAACCTAAGGATTAACTCTAATCCCTTTGTAGAAACCTAGCCTCTAGCTAATTACGATAAGCTTCAAGTTAACTCTAACTTGAACAATGTGTACGTATTACAATTGCTTATAATAAAGCTGAAAGATACAATATGAAATCACCTACTACAACCAACTAGACTCGAAAGACAAACTGATGGAACTGGTTCTTCTAGATGGTCAGTAGCTTCTGTATCGCACAAAGATTCTACTTGCAAAATTTCTCTGGTAACTTTGCCTTCAGTTCTTGCTTCAATTCTGTATGTGTACGAATTATTCTTCAGTAGGAATACTTCAACATTATATATCGCCAGAAGTTGAGACGTTCTTGCTTAGTTCTAATGCAACTCTTCCTTGGTGGAAGAGTTTGTGTTTAACTCAACTTCCTTCCTTTATTTTTGTCCTTCCTGAACTCGAACTCTAACCCCTTATTAATTTGCAACATTTTCGCATTAGGAGACAACCTCTTAGTTCATGGATAATTCACAATTCATGTTTATCTCCTGTGTATGTGTGGTTCTTGTGCCAGTTGGTTCGTTCGAGATGTTTGCCCTGATGGACCTGGTCCAACTGGGTAGGCATTTGTCAATCTTCAAAACCATGCAGTGACTTGGGTCAACAAGAGGATAATAAGAAAAAGGCCCCTGAGGGTCCAAACAGTACTGGCACAAGGCCCGAACATGGCATTCAGCCCAATTTACAGAAACTCTTTCTAGAACACATAGATATTATACAGTTTCAACAAAATATGCAACTCTACAGTTGCTACGGGATGGACCAAGTCACAATCCCCAACAGTTCACGCCCACACGCCCGTCACCTAGCATGTGCGTCACCTCAAAATGGTAAAATTATACGAAATCCATGGTTTCATACCCTCAAGACTAGATTTACAATTTGGACTTACCTCAAACCGGTCAAATCTCTAACCCGCGATGCTCTTGCCTCTTGACTCGGCCTCCTAATGCTCCGAATCTAAGGAAAATCAGTATATTACCATCAATATACGCTAAATGAATGAATTTTACAACAAAAGCTATCAAATTAGCCCAAAATCCCGAATTCGGCTCAAACCCACCCCTGGGCTCACGTCTCCTAATCCGACAAAAATTACAAAACTTGAAAGCACATTCACTCACGAGTCTAACAATACCAAATTTGCTCCAATCCGATAACAAAATCCCATTAAAAACCCCCAAAATCCAACTCAAGAATTCTTCCTCGTTTTCCCCAATGTTCCACTCCAAATCATAAATTAAAGGATGAAATTAAAGGCATAATCATGGAATTTGACCAAAATTAGATAGAAATCACTTACCCCAAACATCTACGCAAGAATCTCTCCAAAAATCGCCTTATACCGAGCTCCCACTTCAATTTTATGATATAAACTCGAAACCCTCGTTTGAATCTTTTAAATCTGCCCAGGCATACCTTCATCGCGATCACGGAAATAGCCTCGCGATCGCGAAGCACAAACAGGATGCCCTACATATTTACTCTATGCGAACACGGAAATCACCACGCGTTCGTGAACCTCTTCCACACAAACCTATGCATTTGCAACCTGCCTCATGCGATCGAGTGGAGCAATCACCTCAGCTCCTCATCAGCTCTATTACTCCTACGCGAACGCGACACTGGCCACGCGTTCGCGAAGCACTACCTCACACACGTACGCGATCACGACCCTAACTCTACGATCGCATAGAACAACTTCACCTCTGTCCCAAATAAGCTTACACGATCGCGAACATACTCCTATAATCGCGTATGAGAAAATCAGAAGAAAACACCAGTAGCTATCAGCCATCCTCCAAAAGCCAAAAATGATCTGTTAACCACCCGGAACTTGCCTGAGGCCTCCAGGACCTCAACCAGACCTACCATCAAGTACCACAACATCATACAAACTTAGTCGAACCTTCGAATCACTCAAAACAACATTAAAATACCAAATCACCCTCGGATTCAAGTCTAAGAACTTCTAAACTTCCAAATACCGCAAACGACGCTGAAACCTACCAAACCACGTCTGAATGACTTCAAATTTTGCACACACGTCACATATGACACTACGAACCTACTCCAAATTTTGAAATTCCATTCCGACCCCGATACTTAATTTTTCGCTGCCGACGAAAATCGTCAAATTTCCAACTTTCGCCAATTCAATGCTAATTCTACCACAGAACTCCAAATCACATTCCATATGCGCTCCGAAGTCCGAAATTATCTAACGGAGCTAACTGAACCATCAAAATCCAAATCCGAGATAATTTACTCATAAGTCAACATCCGATTGATTTTTTTCAACTTAAGCTTCTAAATAGGAGACTAATTGTATCATTCCACTCAAAAACCACCTCATACCCTAACCAACCATCCCGATGCAATATAATAAAGTTGAATAACACATAAAGAAAAAGAAATGGGAGATACAGGGCTATAACTCTCAGAATGACCGGCCAGGTTGTTACAATTCATATCCTAAAAGTTCAACCCATACTCTAAAAGTTCAATTCACAAGAATAAATCCTAAAATATTCATATCCTAAGATTTTAAACATAAACTAAAAGTTCAATTTATATCCTAAAAGTTCAATTCATATCCTAAAGGTTTAATTCATATCCTAAAGGTTTAATTCATATCCTATAAGTTCAACCCATACACTAAAAGTTCAATTCACAAGAACAAATCCTAAAAACTCAATTCAATTCATATCCTAAGAGTTTAAACATAAATCAAAAGTTGAATTTATATCCTAAAAGTTCAATTCACAAGAACAAATCCTAAAAACTCAATTCAATTCATATCCTAAGAGTTTAAACATAAATCAAAAGTTGAATTTATATCCTAAAAGTTCAATTCATATCCAAAAGGTTCAATTCATATCCTAAAAGTTCAACTCATACCCTAAAAGTTCAATTCACAAGAACAAATCCTAAAAACTCAATTTAATTCAAAGTTAATAATTCAAATCTAACTAAACTATTCAAGACAATACAAACTTAAACAATCAATTTCTATCATATGTGATATTCAATTAAAACAAGACTTAAACCCTAGATTTTAATAAAATGCAAAGGTAAACAATCAATCTAAACACTAATTAACTAATTCATAACTAATTAGCAAAATATTAAATTTATACAAAAAAGATATAAGTTGTAATTCAAACCTAGAATTTTTAGGAGGTGGAGAAGGAGGGGAGGCAGTGGTGGAGTAGGTGGCAGCGGCAACGGCGGGGGAGTGGCGACGTGGGGTAGTGGCTACGGGGTGGGGAATGGGATTTGTGTGAGGAAAATAGAGAAGGAGAGGGGGAAGGGTGTTGTGTTTGAGAGGGAGAAGAGACTTAGGAGTATGGAAATTTTGTGACGACGTAAGAGAAATGAAGGGGAAATCATGTTTTCAGATCTAAAATTAGAATTACCGACCAAAGTTGGTCGGTACACTAAGTGTTTGGCTGTTTGACTATTAACCGACCAACTTTGGTCGGGACACTAAGTGTTTGACTGTTTGACTATTAACCGGCCAGCTTTGGTCGATTATTTAAAAAAAACTAAATTATTTTTTTTGGTGTGTTTTTATCTCATAAAATATTATAAACTATAAAAAATTATTATAAAGTATAAGCATTTATTTTTTTTCACACACACCCACACACACACACACACACACACACACACACACACATATATATATATATATATATATATATATATATATATTAAGCATAATTTTTATAAATAATTATATTAACTAATTACTTTTAATAAATTATAATAGCATCTAAGTTAATATTCTAATTAAATATTGTATATGAGTAATTTCACGCACACATACACTATATTGTAATTGATGATCAATCACATAATCAATCACATACATTACTACGTACGAAAAATTATCAATTGTAAGCCAACAACAACAATAACACTAATACAAGGGTACGACAAATAAGTCAAACCAGAAATTTCAGAACTCAAAAAACGGAGGAACTAATTCACGAAGAGTAGCCACAATAAGGAATGCAAGTCATAATAAGAACAACTCAATAAGAAAGGAAATACTATGTAACAACGCTCCATATTATACAGTTCAACAACAAAGGAGCTAACACAAGTCGAATAATTCTAAATAAGGACAAACCACTAAAATATAAGATATCTAACTTCTTTTAAGATTGGGCAATTAGGTAAGAGATACAATAAATTCAGCTAAGAAAAAGCATTGGAAAGATAATCATAACCTCAATTAAAACTAAATAATTACAGAAGACATAGTAATAATTTTAAATAAATAAGTAGTTAGGAAAGGATAACATGGAAATAGAAAGGTAACAATTTAAGCTAAGGCACATATGAACCAAATAAGCAATAAGACTGGATCATAAATCAATTAATTCCACTTAAGCAGGTAGAGCTGATGTTTGGCAATAATTTCATATTTTTAGTGCATTGCTTACCTTATATTTTGCTGCTTTAATGCTAAATTATACTATATATATGTTTAATATTATACTTTAACTATGTAGGAATAAAGTGTGTCAAGATGAAGAGATTTAGAGTAAAATTAAATAAAACGCGGAAAAAAAAAGAAAAAAATAATGAAGGGGACAAAGGGGGGGACACCATTTGGTGTTTGTCCCCCGAAGTGATAGATAAAAAAAAATAAGAGATACAAAGTTAAGAAAAAAAATTGAAGGACTGAAATCATGGAAACGTTGCTGGATTTAGCGCCAGGGCCAGGGCTAGGCCCTACCGTGGACGCTTGAAGCGGGGACTAGTCCTATTTCATCCGAGATAAGGTTATTTCAGCCTTACACGGTCTCAACTTGTATAAAAGGGATCTTAAACCTATTTTGGAGGGGAAGAGAACATTTTGGAGAGGAACTTTTGACCAAGGGAAAGCACAGAGCCGCCGTGGAGGCCAGGCTTCATCTTTTCTTCCACCAAACTTAATAATTTTTATGTTTCTTTGTATGATTTGTTGTTTGGTTACCATGTCTATGTGGATCTAAACTTCACGTTCTAGGGTTGTGCTTTTTTCATGACTATTGTTATTCGGATATTGATTTTGCTTTCTCGATTTATCATATTGGTTTATTTATTCAATCCTGCACTTAATTATTTGATTGCTTGATCAACACTTGAATACTATCTACGAATCTATTTGAACTCGAAAGTGGGAATTCTAGACTGCATATGATTGAGTGGAGCAAGTTCTTGAACCTAGGCATCGAGGATTGGATTCGCGGTTAGGATAGACATATACCTAACTGCCTTGCTTGGTTGATTTACAGAAATTATAAATGTGTTCTTGATAGTTCTAATTTCATATACATATAGGCGTTAAGTTAGCCTGAATAGGCGTGTAAGAACTCGGATTCTTACGAGCGATATTAACCCTGTCAACCAGTAAGCTAGATAAACTAGTTAGTCAATTTAATTGAAGAATACAAAGAATGCAATAGGAATGTTAGATAGTCCATAACCCTAGATCGTTTTCATCAGATTGATAATACAAGAACCTACTCTTCCTCTATTTAAAGCTCATTAGTTATTTTCTTTTTAATTTAATTACTTTAGCTTCACTGCTTTGGGGTTTAATTCTTGTTTAGATCATTAGAATAGTCTAATTTAGTTAATAGTTAATCACAAGTCCTCGTGTGTTCGATAACCGACTTTTAGTCACTTTATTACTTGACGACCGCGTATACTTACATGTACGTTTGACCGTAACAAGTTCTTTATGCCGTTGACGGGGACTTTGAATTAGCTATTTCTATATTAGACATTTATTTAGTTTTTTCTATTCAAGTTTTTTATTTTCAATTTAGTTAGTATTTTTTTAATTTTAACATGGCATCTTGGAATGAAAGTTATTCGAATGATGGTTGTTCTTATTTTGATGATCCTTGTTCATATTGTGGAGGACCCCACTGGTGAAAAAATTGTCAGAATGTTCCCTGGAGCGTGTTGTGCGCACAATATTAATGCTTTGAGAGGAATATTTATAATATGTGTAGCGGTCAAGATGGCCATTCGGATGGTTGTCCTAATTCTTTTCATCCTTCTCTGAGCCCTTATTATGATCTTGCTAACAATGTTTGTGAGTTTGATAAGGGAAATGAAGTACAGGATATGGAACGTGATGCATATATTAGGGATATTTTGAGGCAAGTAGTATAGCAACAGGATGAACTCAAAAAGGATATGAAAAGAGTGAGGGCAGCAATCACAAGAATGAAGGCCAATAAAGAAGACTTGAATAAGGAGATCGAGTAAAAGCAAGAGGAAAATTTTGAAAAATAGGATATTTTGAGTCAAACTTGGCCGGTGGAACAAGCTGAAAGATTAGAAATATATGAGGCTTAACGTGAGTAAATTACATATGGGATGAAGGACTTAATAGAAGGAAGAGCTGAACTAGGACAAGAGATCGATAAATTTGGCACTACTATTCACGACTTATATTCTTGAATTCGTCGTGACAGAGAGATATCTCTCTGTTGTTATCTGTTCATTGCATTATGGTAACAGAGAGTGTAAAAGCACGAAGGGTAATGTCGTGCCATATTGTGAGTGTAATGCACGAAAGGTGATGTCGTGCCATATTGTGAGTGTAAATGCACGAAGGATGATGTCGTGCCATGTTATGAGAGTTAATGCACGAAGGGTGATGTCGTGTCATTTCTATTAATTTTATGGTGAGGTTGAGAGTAAAAGCACGAAGGGTGATGCCGTGCATTTTCTTTTTCCTTTATTGTGTTTACTTGTCATATTGGTTCATAATATATTGGCTGTTCAAATTACCATTCTACTAATTTTCTATCTTGTATTCCCATCAGCATGTTTCCCCTCCCGATATAACCTGTCTAGTTCTTCATTGTTGTTATTTGTACATATACTATATAATTGTACATGTTTGATATGTAGGTGTCTTATCACAGCCTCGTCACTAATTTGTCGAGGTTAGGCTCGACACTTACCAGTACATGGGGTCAGTTGTACTGATACTGCACTCTACACTTCCTGTGCAGATTTTGGTAGTGGTCCTAGCTGACCGAAAGACATAGAAGCTTGGTCCAGATCCTGGTGGTAGTAAAGTTGAAGCCTTTATATTATTTCGCAATCGCTGTATTTCATTTTAGTTTATTTGGTGTTATTTACTGAGTTGAATAAGGTTTGGCTTAATAATACTCTAACGTTGGCTTGCCTAGTAAGTGGAATGTTAGGGGCCATCACGGTCTCGATAGTGGGAATTTTGGGTCGTGAAATGTTGGTATTAGAGCATTAGGTTTCCTAGGTCTCACAATTCACGAGCGAGCTTAGTAAATTCTGGGGGATCAGTACGGAGATGTCTGTAATTATCTCCCAGAGGCTATGAAGTTTAGGAACAAAATTCACTTCTATTCTTATTTGTCGTGCGATTTTGTTTTCTCAATACTGATTGAACTCTTCTACTCTTATTATATCGCAGATGGAGAGAACACGTACCGCTTCTTTAGCTGAGCAGCAGCAAGAGCGTCTGGTGACAGCTCCTATGAGGGCAGAGGTCGAGGTCGAGGTCGAGGCCGAGGCCATTCCAGAGGCCGAGGCAGGGGCAGGGCTCAGCCTAGATCCCAGAGCCCCAACAGAAACTACCGTAGTGGAGCCTCAGGTAAAGTTTGACGAGGAGGTTGCAGTCCAGACTGTTCCATCCGGGCCAGCTTAGGTTCTGGAGGGGTTCATTTCCACCCCAGTGCTTCAGGATGCTTTGGTCCGTTTGGTGGGCCTTATGGAGAGTATGGTCGGGACTGACGCATTTCCCATGGCACTAGGTATCTCTCAGGCTGGAGGAGGAGCACAGAATCCTGCTACTCACACTTAGGAGCAGATGTCTCCCCAGTATCAGACTCCAACAACTCAGTTAGTCAGACTAGTTCAGCCGGTTGTTGCGGCTAAGGTCGCTGATGGGCCAGCTATGTCTTCTGAGGCTTTATGGAGATTGGACAAGTTCACCAAGATCTTTATAGTTCAGTTCAGTGGTTCATCTTCAGAGGACCCCCAGGAGTATCTTGATAGTTGTCATGAGGTTCTACAGAACATGGGTATAGTAGAGACCAATGGGGTCGATTTTGCTACATTTCATATGACTGGTACCACCAAGAAATGGTGGAGAGATTGTTTGTTGACCATACCAGCTGGGTCGCCTGCTCTTACTTGGGACTAGTTCTCTCAGATCTTCCTAGAGAAGTTTCTCATATCACATTGAGAGAGGAGCATCACCGTCAGTTCAAGCGTCTACAGTAAGACAGCATGCCTGTTACTCAGTATGAAACCCGTTTTGTGGATTTGACCCGCCATGATCTTCTTCTACTTCCTACCAAGAGAGAGGGGGTGAGGACGTTTATTGAGGGACTTGCTCAGCCTATCAGATTGCAGATGGCTAAGGATACTAGGAGTGAGATTTCTTTTCAGGGGGTTGCCAATGTCGCCAAGCGAGTTGAGGTGGTTCTTACTCAGAGAGGTCAGGGGTCTGACAAGAGACCTCGTCATTTTGGTGGGTTCAACGGTTTCTTATTTGGAGGTAGGGTTACTTTTGGTAAAGGTCGTCCTCCCAAACCATTCCATTTAGCATTCCAGGCATCCCACGGTGCTCTAGGTGGTCATGGCCCTAATATGCTTTATTCTGATTAGCTAGCCTACATTGCACCCCTAGCTCATATTGGTCACCTCCGCTCCAGAGTTTTCAGGGTGGTTACTCAGGTCGACAAGGTTAGTTTCACGGCCAACAGTCGAGGTCTTGTTATACTTGTGGTGATCCGAGGCACATTGCTATATTTTTCCCTCGTGCATCGAGCAGTTCACAACATCAGGGTTCTCGTGCCATGGTCCCGGCACCGGGTGCTGCACCGCCCACTCAGCTAGCTAGAGGTAGGGGTCAGGGAACCAGAGGTAGTGGTCCGACCACTAGAGGTGGAGGTCAGGCTGCTATAGGTGGAGGCGAGCCAACTAGAGGTCGTCCTAGAGATGTAGTTAAAGTGGTGGGGCCCATCCCAATGCTATGCTTTTCCAGCTAGGCCCGAGGCTGAGTCATTTGACATTGTTATCAAGGTACTATTTCAGTTTGCAGTATAGATGCTTCAGTTTTATTTGATCCGGGTTCCACTTACTCCTATGTGTCATCTTATTTTTCTTCATATTTGGTTGTGCCTCGTGATTCTTTAAGTACCCCTATATATGTGTCCACACCTGTGGGGGATGCTATTATTGTAGATCGTGTTCATTGTTCGTGTGTGGTCACCATTAGGAGTCTTGAGACTAGTGTAGATCTTCTACTTCTCGATATGGTTGATTTGATGTTATATTGGGTATGGACTAACTGTCATCTTATCACACTATATTGGACTGTCATGCCAAGACGGTGACCTTAGCCTTGTCGAGTTTCCTCGATTAGAGTAGAGAGGGACTTCTGCACATTCTATCAGCAGGGTTATCTCTTACATGAAGTCTCGACGTATGGTCGAGAAATGGGTGTTTAGCTTAACTGGCTTATGTTTGTGATTCCAGTGCGGAGATTCCTTTCATGTATTCTGTACCAGTTGTTCCTGAGTTTCCGGAGGTATTTCCTGCAAACCTGTTGGGGATGCCACTCGACAGGGATATTTAATTTTGTATTGATTTGGCTCCAGGAACTCAACCCATCTCCATTCCTTCATATCGTATGGCCCAGCTAGAGTTGAAGGATTTGAAAGAATAGTTGGAAAATTTGCTTGATAAGGGCTTCATTAGACCTAGTGTCTCCCCCTGGGGTGCACCTGTGTTGTTTGTGAAGAAGAAGGATGGATCGATGAGGATGTGTATAGATTATCGGCAGTTGAACAAAGTCACCATCAAGAACAAGTAGCCATTGCCGAGGAATGATGATTTATTTGATCAGCTTTAGGGTGCCAAGATGTTTTCGAAGATTGATTTGAGATCTGGCTACCATCAGTTGAGGATTAGGGCATCTGATGTCCCTAAGACACATTTTAGGACTCGGCACGGGCATTATGAGTTTCTAGTGATGTCCTTTGGATTGAGTAATACCCCATCAGTATTTACCGATTTGATGAACCGAGTGTTTAAGCCTTATTTGGACGCCTTTGTGATTTCATTTATTGACGATATCTTGATCTACTCCCACAGTTGAGAGGAGCATGACCAGCATCTTAGGATTGTGCTTCAGACTCTGAAAGACAACCAATTGTATGCTAAATTTCAAAAGTGCGAGCTTTGGTTAGATTCAGTCGCTTTCTTGGGGCACGTGGTATCGGCAGAGGGCATTCAAGTGGATCCTAAGAAGATTGAGGCAGTTCAGAACTGGCCTAGACCCACTTCAGCTACGGAGATCAGGTGTTTCTTGGGTTTGGCGGACAACTACCATCGATTTGTAGAGGGGTTTTCATCTATAGCAGCCCCGTTGACCAGACTAACCCAGAAGGGTGCCCTGTTCAGATGGTCAGACGAGTGTGAGGCGAGCTTTCAAAAGCTCAAGACTGCTTTGACTACAGTGTCAGTGTTGGTGTTACCTACAGGTTCGGAATCTTATACGGTATATTGTAATGCGTCCCGTACTAGGATCGATGCGGTATTGACACAGGAGGGCAGGGTGATTGCATATGCATCGCGGGATTTGAAGGATCATGAGAAGAATTACCTGTCCATGACTTAGAGTTTACAGCCATTCTGCATACGTTGAAGATTTGGATGCACTACCTTTTCGGCGTGTTGTGTGAGGTTTTCACGTATCATCGGAGCCTTCAGTATTTTTTCAAGCAAAAGGATCTCATTTTGAGGCAGAGGAGGTGGTTGGAGCTATTGAAAGACTATGATATCACTATCTTGTATCATCCTAGTAAGGCCAATGTGGTGGCCGACGCCTTGAGTAGAAAGGCGGTGAGTATGGGCAGCCTTACGTTCATTCCATTCGGTGAGAGGACGCTTGCATCAAATGTTCTGACTTTAGCCAACCAGTTTTTGGGGTTGGATATTTCAGAGCCCAGCCGTGTTCTAGCTTGTATAGTCGCTAGGTATTCCTTGTTTGATGGTATCAAAGATCGGCAGTATGACGACCCTCATTTGTTGCTCTTTAGAGACACAGTGCATCACCGTGGTGCCAAGTCGGTTACTATAGGAGATGACGTAGTCTTGAGGATGAAGTGTTGTGTTTGTGTGCCTAATGTGGATGGACTTCGTGAGTTGATTCTTGAGGAGGCCCATAGATCCCGGTACTCCATTCATCCAGGTGTCGCCAAGATGTATCAGGACCTGCGGCAGCATTATTGGTGGAGGGATGAAGAAGGATATAGTTTCCTATGTAGCTCGGTATCTGAATTGTCAGCAAGTGAAGTATGAGAATCATAGACCTGGTGGTTTGCTTCAGAAGATAGAGATTCCTGAGTAGAAATGGGAGCGTATCACTATGGATTTTTTTTATAGTAGTCCCACGGACTCAGAGGAAGTTCGATGCCATTTGGGTCATTGTGGACAGGCTGACTAAGTCAGCGCATTCCATTCCTCTAGCAGTTACCTATTCTTCGGAGCGGTTGGCAGATATTTATATCTGCAAGATCGTCCATCTTCACGGTGTGCTCGTGTCTATCATTTCTGATCGAGGTACGTAGTTCACCTCAAACTTCTGGAGGGCGCGCAAGTTGGGCATGCGGGTTGAGTTGAGCACATCATTTCATCCTCAGACGGGCAAACAGTCTGGGCACACGATTCAGACATTGGAGGATATGCTCCGTGCATGTGTTATAGACTTCGAAGGATCATGTGATCAGTTATTTCCCCTTGCAAAGTTTGCCTACAATAGCAGCTACCAGTAGAGCATTCAGATGGTTCCCTATGAGGCATTATACGGTAGGTGGTGCAGTCACCATCTAGGTGGTTCGAGCCGGGGGAGGATCGATTGTTGGGTACAGATCTAGTACAGGATGCCCTGGATAAGGTCAATATTATTCAGGATCGACTTTGAACAGCTCAGTCCATGCAAAAGAGTTGTGCCGACCGTAGAGTTCGTCATGTTGCATTCATGGTCGGGGAGATAATGTTGTTGCGGGTATCACCCATGAAGGGTGTAATGAGGTTCGAAAACAAGGGCAAGTTGAGCCCTAGGTATATCGGACCTTTTGAGATTCGGGAGAGAGTGGGGGAGGTGGCTTACAGGCTTGCGTTGCCACCAGGGTTATTAGCAGCTCCTCCGGTGTTCCACGTGTCCATCCTTCGGAATCACGACGATTCGTCCCACGTATTAGATTTCAGCTCTATCCAGCTGGACAAGGATTTGACTAACGAGGAGGAGCCGATGGCTATTCTAGCCCGGCAGGTTCGTCAGTTGAGGTCGAAGAGTTATCCTTCAGTTCGAGTGCAATGGAGAGGTTAGACCGTCGAGGAAGTTACTTGGGAGTCTGAGTCGGACATGTAGAGTGGATATCCCCACCTTTTCACGAGTTCAGGTACTTTTCTATGTCCATTCAAGGACGAACGATTATTCTAGAGGTGGAGAATGTGATGACCCAATAGGTCATCGCCTATTTTGAAACCTATTTTTGTGATCTGAAACCTTTAAAAAATCATGTTTTAGCCTTCCTCGATTTACGTGAGCAGTCCAGACTTCTTTTCGTAAAGCTTTTATGTTAAAACTGAGAAAAATAAGAATATTTGCCTAAAAACTTCATTTGAGTTGACTTCGGGCAATATTTTTAGTAAACTAACCCGAATTTGCCTTTTGACAGTCCCGGTGGGTCCATACTGTGATTTAGGACTTAGATGTATACCCAGAATCGAATTCGGAAGCCCCTAGCCCGAGATATCGGACTTTTGTCAAAATTTGAAAGTTAAAAGCTTAATGAATTTGAAATGTTTGACCAAAGCTTGACTTTTTGGATAACGAGGCTGTATTTTGGTTTCGGAGCACGGTATAGGTCTAATACCATATTTATGGCATGTGTGTGAAATTTGATGAAAAGCGGAGTTGGTTTGACGTGATTCGGACGTCCGGTTGTGAAAACAGAAGTTTCAAAGTTTTCTTGAAAATATTTCATTTTATTTGGTGTTCAGTTTGTAGTTCTAGGTGTTATTTTAGCGATTTGATCACGTGAGCAAGTTTGTATAATTATTTTAGGCTTGTGTGCATGTTTATTTGGATCCCCGAGGGCTCGGGTGATTTTCGGATAGGCTACGGAGTGAAAATTGGACATAGAGCATTGTTGGTGTTTCAGTTTCTAGTGAAGTCCTCTGATCTCGCAAATGCAAGATCAGGCATCGCAATTGTGACTGTTGAGGGTTCCGCATTTACGAGCTATTTCCCATAAATGCGAAGAGTGGCTGAACCGCATGATGTTCACATTTGCGAACAACTATTCGCATTTGCGAAGTGGGATGGTGGAAGGCACTGATCGCAAATGCGATCATATGGTCACAATTGCGGTATAGTCAGGTTCGCTTTTGCGAACTTTTCTTCGCATTTGCGATGATGGAAAGGATGTGGAAACGTAGGTTCTTCGCATTTGTGGGGCTCGCATTTGCAAACCCCAAGTCACAAATGCGACACTGCAACTGATTAAAAATGACTTGGACGGGATTTTTGGTTCATTTCTTAAATTTTCAAAACCTAAAACCTTAGAGGCGATTTTTCCATGACTTCTTCTTCCCCAAATCGTTGGTAAGTGATTCTAACCTATTTCCTTTCAATCTTCCACTACATTTCACAATTTTTCAACCTAAAATCTAGAGTTTTCATAGTGGGATTGGGGGTTTTTGGGTAGAAATCAGGGGTTTGGTTATTTTGGTATTTAGACCTCAAATTGAGGTCGGATGCCAAAACAAATCACATACCCGGACTCGAAGGTGAATGAGTAATCGAGTTTTGGTCCGAATTTCGGGTTTGGACCAAGCGAGCCCCGGTGTTGACTTTTGTGGACTTTTTCACTAATGGCGTAAATTGGTTTGTTACAATTGTGGGTAGTTTCTAAGACTTAAATTGAATTGTTTGGTTGGTAATTTGCAAGATTCTACTGGTTCGGAGGCTTTTGTGAAAGGAAAGGCCGTGGTTGATCTTTGAGTGTGGTCATTGGAACGAGGTAAGTGTCGTGGTTAACCTTGACTTGTGGGAATTGGACAAGTACTTATGCATTGTAGTCGGGTTAAAGCATGCGGGTGGGGTTTGGTTCTTGCAATCATAGCTTCCTTTGTTCATGTAATCCATGTTTAGATTAGTGATGTTAAATTGATCACTTTTATCATGTTAACGAATATTTTGGTGATAATTGAGTATTCATTCCGACGTTGAGGTTGATATTGTGGAACCAAATGTTGAAGTAAGGCTCGTATCTATTATTTTATTTCTCTATGTTATTTGTTCATTTCATTATGGTAAGTGAGAGTGTAAAAGAACGAAGGGTGATGTGGTGCCATATTGTGAGTGTAATGCACGAAGGGTGATACCGTGTCATATTATGAGTGCTAATGCACGAAGGGTGATTTTGTGCCATGTTATGAGAGTTAATGCACGAAGGGTGATGTCGTTTTGTTTCTGTTAATTTTATGGTGAGGTTGAGAGTAAAAGCACGAAGGTGATGCCATGCATTTCCTTTGTCCTTTACTGTGTTTACTTGTCATGTTGGTTCATAGTACATTGGTTGTTCAAATTACCATTCTGCTGTAGTTTTCTATCTTGTATTCCCATCAGCATGTTTCCCCCTCCCGATATTACTTGTCTAGTTCTTCATTGCTCTTATATGTACATATACTGTAAAATTGTACAGGTTTGATATGTAGGTGTCTTGTCATAGCCTCGTCACTACTTCGTCGAGGTTAGGCTCGACACTTACCAGTACATGGGGTCGGTTGCACTGATACTGCGCTCTGCACTTCCTATGCAGATTTTGGTAATGGTCCCAGCTGATCGAGAGGCATAGCATCTCGGGCGAGTTCATCGGTGACTCAAGGTAGATCTGTCAATGTTCGCAGACCTTGAAGTCCCCGTCTATATTTTCTATTTTTACTATTTCTTTCGTTCAGACAATTGTATTTCTTTCAGACTTTTACTTTAGTAAATCCTAGAAGTTCGTGAATTGTGACTCCAGATCCGAGTGTTAGTAAATGTTAAATCCTTTATATTATTTTGCACTCGTTCTATTTCATTTTAGTTTATTTGTTGTTATTTACTAAATTGAATAAAGTTTGGCTTAATAATACTCTAACGTCTAGCAAGTGGAATGTTAGGTGCCATCACGGTCCCGACGGTGGGAATTCCGAGTCGTGACAAGTTGGTATAAGAGCACTAGGTTGCCTAGGTCTCACAATTCATGATCGAGCTTTGTAGATCTTGGGGGATTGGTACCGAGACATCTGTAATTATCTCCCAGAGGCTATGAAGTTTAGGAACAAAACTCACTTTTATTTTTCTCTTTCTTGTGATTTTTTTTTTCTCAATACTATTGAACTCTTCTATTCTTATTTTTTCACAGATGGCAAGAACACATACCGCTTCTTCAGTTGAGCTGCAACCAGAGCCTCCAGTGACAGCTCATAGGAGGGGCAAAGGTCGAGGTCGAGGTCGTGCCAGAGGCCGAGGCAGGGATAGGGCTCAGCCCAGAGCCCTAGCAGCAACTCCAATAGTGGATCTTCAGGTAGATTTTTACGAGGAGGTTCAAGCCCAGGCTGTTCCTGCCGGGCCAGCTCAGGTTTCTGAGGGGTTCATTGCCACCCCAGTGCTTGAGGACGCTTTGGTTCGTTTGGTGGGCCTTATGGAGAGTGTGTCCTAGAATGGCGCATTTTCCATGGCACCAACCGTCTTGGCTGGTGGAGGAGCAAAGGCTCCTGCTAGTCACACTCCGGAGCAGATGGCTCCCAGTATAAGACTCCAGCAGCTCAGCCAGTCAGAGTAGTTTAGTCGGTTGTTGCGGCACAGGCTAGTGTTGGTAATGATTTTAGATGTGGAATTGAAGCAGATTGAATAATTTGCACTTAAATTTTATTATGTGATGTGTTAAAGTGCATAGGAGGGTGAGTCACTATTCCTAAAATGTATCCTACCTATCCCTTAGCCCACATTACAACCATGAAAAAGTCGTAATTGATTTTAGATCGAGCGAGCCTACATTAGTAGAGGTATACATTATGGGCAAGCCTATGGTACCAATTGCATGCATGTGACTTCTTTGTGAGAGTGAGAAGTTTTCTTTGATACATGTGAGTCCTTAAAATAAATTTGAGCATTTTATTTGAATGTTTAGATTCAACTTATTCTCTTATTCTTGTTGTGAGGGCACATGGTTTCATGGGGGATAGGTAACGTTATTAGATTTCTGTACGATGTTGAGTGTTCAAGCCATGAGTGAATTGTGACATTGAGTCGATTTTTGAGGCTAGGATTGTTATGAGCATGTTGTCTTTGTTGTGAATATTTTTGAAGAATGACATAAGTTCAAGGGAAGTGTGTGTTGAATGCATATGCTAAGCTTAAAGGTTTCTATCATCCATAATCATTGGTGTAGTGTGCTTCAAATATGTTAAGTGCTCAAAGAATAATGCAAATTGTTGGTTGACTCGAGGACGAGCAATATTTAAGTGTGGGGTAGTGATGTTTAGCTATAATTCCATATTTTTAGTCCATTGCTTACCTTATATTTTGGTACTTTAATGCTAAATTGTACCATATATGCTTAATATTATATTTTAATTATGTAGGAATAAAGCGGTGTGAAGATGAAGAGATTTGGAGTAAAATTAAATAAAACAAAAAAAAAGGAAAAAAATAATGAAGGGGACAAAGGGGGGACACCATTTGGTGTTTGTCCCCCCCCCCCCCCCC